>VFFE01008014.1:5333362-5348428 GCA_008921705.1 Burhinus oedicnemus | reverse complement strand
CTTCCCTTCCCTTCCCTTCCCTTTCTCTGAAGAAAAACAATATTTTGGACAATTACCAATGCTGAAGTATGTGGAAATTATTATGGATTTACATGTTATTTTACATTCTCACTAAAAACAAAGGAGGTCACCATGATTACTCCAAGGATAATGAATGCTAAAGGATTTAATAATTGTTAAACTTTTATTATTCACTGGCAATACTTTTTTAGTGGTTAACAATTATTAATTCCTATATCATTCACTGAGAAGCATCATGTTGAATTTAAGTTACCATGGACGCAGACAGAATAAGTAATTCCATGTCAGTGTTTGTAAAGTGGTTAGACTTGTATTACTACTCGTGCTAACTTCCTTTTCCTTTCTTTTGATTAAAATAAATTGAGCTGATGGTAAGTCTGGATGTGTATATGTGTGGTGGTGTGTGTGGGTGTGGGAATACACCAGAATTTGGAAAAGGAATAGGTTCAGGATGGAGTTTGTCTGTGTTTGTATATGCCTGTATGTGTGGTCTGGAGAAAATGGGTATGCATGAGGACACGAATAAAGGAAGGGAATGTAAGTAAAGACTACGTGTGTGCAGGAGGTCAAAAAGGATGGAATATGAGGTAAAAAATAAAGATTGCAGGATCTGATTATGCCAATTTGTTGTTATATCAATTCAAAAGGACATTGTCCTTGACAGATTCTTTAATCTTCCTAATTGCTTCCCCCAACTAGGAATTATGCATTAGCAGCAAAACACAAGGAAGTCCTGAGACTGTGATAAATTGTCTAGATCAGAAATGGTTTGAATAAAGGTGCTAATATTCCTGTTCTGCCCCAGCTACATCTGTCTCTGCTAGGTAGAGTAAAAGACCAGTTCCATGTATGTATGTGAGTATATGAAGAACACACATTGCTACCTGATGTATTCTTCAAGAATGTTAGTAGCATGATGATCAGAAATTAACAACATATGTTCCTTTTGATTTATATATTTGGTACTACTTTTATGAAATGGGTACTTGCTTTAATAAAACTACTAGAAACTCTTAGAAGCAAACTGTGGTCCTAAAATTGGATAGATATTTTTTTTTATTAGACTCAGAAACTTATATCTTGCTTGAAAAATTAAACTATTCTTCAAGTAGCAAATAGATTCTAAAAATAAAATGAGATTTTGAAATGTCTGTAGAATGAAATGTTCTGAAAAAATTTAATTTATTACTTAACTGAGTAATAATAAACATAAAAAATAATTACTTTTGGGTTATATCCACTTTTTAAAAGAAAATTCAGTTACATACGTCATTGCTTTTTATTTCACCTACATGTTAAAAATCTTTTTTTTTTCAGCTGAAATCATTTATACACATGACTTTGTTTCTTTGAAGGATAGGTGAATTTAAACTTGAGTGGTGTAATAGGATCTCAAAGCAACAGAGGAGGAGTTTTAGAATGTAAAGCAGCCATATGTAAAGTTCACAAATTTATTTATTCTTATAATTTTACTTATTCATGGGTGTCTCTACAGAGCTTGTTAACATCATATGAGTAACCAATGCACTTCATTTTACTTTCAGACATTCCTGTGGAGACAATATGAGGATTAATTAGGCAGGTCTAGTGACTCCATGGTATACACTTTTTGAAAATGGGAAACAGATTCATGAATATTACAGAGGAAAGGAAGTTTTGATGTCTGAAGTCTTGACTGATGCACATGGAAATGGCATTGCAGAGAATCTTGTACTGCTGCTACCTTTGCTATTGCTATTCTGCATTTACTGAAAATGATCTTTTGAGAAAAAAAAAAATCCAAAACAGAATAGAAAACAGTTTCTACTTAACATTTCAGTCATTGCTTTCTTATAAGCTTCTCCCTCTTTTCTTCCCATTGGTCTGTTGTTAATAACAGGCTTTGATTTACCAAAGTGTCATCCGTTTCTAAGCTACGCTGACAGCCCAGTTTGCTGAATAGAATACTGAAAAGCATTTCTAGTACCTATTTGACATTTTCAGTGTGAAACAAACATTGTGCTAAAGGCCATTGTTTTAAAATCACTTCACCATCAGAAACTATTGAGTCTTAAAGGATTCTCAATCAAAAGCAAAAATTTGCCATGCTTAGGATTTTGAAGATTTTTGGTGGCTTAACTTAAATAAATGTGTTATTCCATTTTCCTTGAGATTGTGCAGCATCAATATTGTCCTGCCAAAAATGCATGCACCTGTGAAATCTGTGAAATGAGTAATATCACAGAATCCCAGAACAGCCGAGGGTGGAAGGAATACCTTGAGATCATCTGGTCCAACGCCCCTGCACAAAGCAAGTACGACTAGAGTGGGCTGCTCAGAGCTATGTCTAGTTGGGTTTTAAATATCTCCAGTATGGAGACTCCACAACCTCTCTGGTGAATATACTGCAGTTGCAATTTGTATTCATATTAGAGGGTAGTTTTACCACATGGCAGTAGCTCTTAGAACTGATGAATCTATGAGTGTAAGTTTGTTCTTGTGTTTTCACTTACAGGAACTGTGACTACGTAAAGTCGAAAGTAAAGTAAAGGTGGTTTTAAAGCTCTTGACAGGGAGATCTGCCTTGGCTTAAAACAGGCAGAATCAGCTCTGCCTCCATCTAGAGCTCACTGTCTGTTCAGTTCACACTGTCAAGAGAAGGAGAGCTTTTCAGAAGAGGAAGAAACAGCAACATGGCTGAAGAGTTGCTTCAAACATTTACTACACTGGTAACAGTTAGATACCAAATTTCTTTATAATCCTGTGTGAAGAAGTCAGAGATGTGACTACCTCTGTCTTGCAAAATGCAGAAAGAAAAAACATAAAAGTTGCAGGCTGAGAAGGGAAAATGAAAATTCTGTTTATCCTTCATATAGCATATTAAATTTTGCAACAAAGCAATGTTGAAAGCCTGGAATGACATGGGACAACAACTTCATCCTCCTGGAATGCGTTGTTAAAAAAAAAAGTTAGCAGCTATGGAGGGCTTAAACTTGTATGTTTGGATAAAGTTGCAAGTCACTTGGTGTTCCTTTTACATTGCTTCCCCTGATATTCTGTTCTTTTCAAAAGACAATACTATACTAAGTTGGTATTATTTAATAATAAAAGCACATAGACTCTTCATTTTTATCTAATTATGTATAACTCATGATTCTGCAGAAGTGAAATAGCTATCTTGTGAGATTAAGTAATATCATGAGTGTATTTCCAGTACTTCTTGTTCCTCCTCAGAGCAGAAATATTCTATTACTGTGCTTTTTTACAGCTGAAAATGCAAAAAGAATGTACACAGAGTACCAACAATATTTTTGAGTAGTCTTCCTTTTGCTGTTAACACACTTAAAAAAGCCTTTTTTTGTTATCCACCACAATAATGACCAGCTTCAATTCCAATTGAGCTTTAGCCGTATGAGTTTTCTCCCTACAGTGGCGAACAGCATCTCTGTCGTCCTCCTGTGTAGCCTGACTTTGCTTCTGAAGTTCACACACTTTCCTTTTCCACCTAAATTCCAGAAGGAGATTCTTGTTCAGCCAAGCTGGCCTCTGCCCTCTTGCTTGACTTATGACAGGCTGGAACTGCCTGCTCCTGCACTCATAAAAGACGGCTCTAAATAAGTGACCAGCATTTATGGACCCTAAGATCCTCAAAAACAGATTCCCAGGGGACCTTCTTAACTAAATCTTTGAGCAGCCTAAAGTCTGCTCTCCCAAAATCCAGTGTAGTAGCTCTGCTGACAGCTTTCTCATATCTCCAAAGATTTTAAAATCAACCATTTCATGATCACTGCGGCCAAGACAACCTCCAATCATCACTTCACTGATGAGACAATCTCTATTTACAAATAACAGACCCAGGAGGGCACCTTTCCTAGTTACCTCCCCTAGTACCTGTATCAAAAAGTTATCTTCAACGTGCTTCAGGAATTTCCTGGGCCTGCTGGTGCCTGCTGTATCATAGTTCCATTTAACATCTGGAAGTTGAAGTCACCCATAACGTCAAGGGCAACTGTTCTAGACATTTCCCTTAATTCCTTACAGAATAATACATAGGTGTCATCATCCTGGCTGGGTGATCTATAGTAGACTTCCACAAAAACATCCGCTTTATTGGCTTTTCCCCTAATCCTTACCCAGAAGCTCTCAACCATGTCATCCCCAACTGCAAGTGCTGTGCAATCCAGCCCCTCCTTTAAATAAAGCACTACCTGTCCATCTCGCCTGCCCTGCTTCTTTCTCCTGAAGAGCCTATAACCTTCCATCACAGCACTCCCGTCCCAGGACTCTTCCCACCAAGTCTCACTTATGCCAATGATGTCATAGCCAAAGCTTTTAGTTCCTCTTGTTTATTCCTCATAGTGTGTGCAATAGTGTACAAACATTTCAAATGCACTCCAGCATACTCAGGACAACACGGAGCAGAGTAAAAGCCCTCAAGAGCACATCACCCCTCAAACATTGTCATGCCGTCCCATAGCTTATCACTAGTGTGTGTAATTTTATCCCTGTCCCCCTTTGAACCTAGTTTAAAGCTATTTAAATGTGTACTTTCACATTATTTCTTGTAGCTTTTTGATAATTGACACAATCTGCAAAATACTGATCCCTGATATTTTGATTTTTTTTCCTGTTTATACTTGCTTCTGAGGTCCTGAAAAGATTCAGCAGAATCCTTCCCTATTAGCAACATACATTAAAAACATTTAATATGATATTCACAAGTATCACATCTATAAGTAGAAAACATTAAAAATTATATAGACTTTTTTAAACAAAGAAAGAAGCTTATTAAATGCTAAAAATGAAGATAATGATTTTGTTTATCACCTGAAAGTTGAACTGCTCTCTTTTCTACCATTAAAAATCTAACTTCTTTGATATTGACAGGTTTTTATCCACATTGCAAATTTCTCTCTTCCTTTCATATGTTAAAATGAAGTCAAGAAACTAATGCGGTTTTGCAGGAAAAGAGCCAATTAAAGTGTTTACAAGGCTAGAAGGTGAAGGGTCTCTGTGTAATGGGAAGGGATGACATTTCTGTCTCATGAATACAATGATTTAATTCTTTGACCTACTGTTGGCAAGAGCTGGTGTATGGTGAACACTTTCAGGTCTGACACGTTTGTTAAAATAAAACAACTCCCAAACCCCTCTCTTGGCAAAAGCCAAAGAGAAAGTTGAATGTTTAACGTGTGTGAGATTCCCCTCCCCTCAGATGATCTACAATGTGACTTTGAATGTTGACTTAACCAAATAAAAGGTAAGAGAAGGAGAATCTCTTTGCTTACCTTCCCTGTCTCAAAGAGGCCATGCAAAATAACAAGATAAGGAAAATATTTTGAAAGGGTTATAATGTAAACATGGGCAGCTGTTTTAGACATTGCCACATGTGCACAGTCAAAGACACATCAGAAAATCCATGCTGAAATTCATTCCTGTGGCCCTGGAAGAAAGGTCAGAAGGTTTAGATGTTAAAAGTAAGTTAACTCTTTGCTTATTTGACCATTAAACTGTCAGCATGAAGCTATGTTTTAAACTTATTATGGTCTGAAATCTTAGTGGTAAATGAAGTCTGAAGACCTATTAACCTGCCCAAGACGTGAACCAGAGGCTGGTTCAGCTTCATCGCTAACTGCACAAGGGCAAAGGAATGGATAGTAAGAGGTGAGAAAAACATCTGAATCTTATCTTTGCTTGGCAAAGTTATGTGGCATAAATAATTGTCAGTGTTAAACTCGAATTAATAATGTAAATTTACTGACATTACCATGAGGCTAAGTTGAATTCCCATGTTTAAATACCAAATGCTTGCAATTTTCTTCCTATGGCCTCGTACTTAGTGTAAGTTGTAGGCATTTGAGTAGTTAGCTCAGTTCAACCTGTCTGCTTTTGAAAATAATTTCAAATTTTCACTGTCAGTTTATACCACTATAACCTCAGTTGCATGTATTAATTGATGAAGTTACAAATCTATTGATTAAAAATCTTACTGAAGAGTTTGGGTTTAGAGTTTTTTTTCAGCGTTTCATCTAGCATTGAAACAAATTATTTAGAATGTAATAAAGGCCACAAAGAACCAAAGCAAAACACACTTGTAATACAGCTGTCTTACATAGTGTTGTATCTGACTTTCTCAGTGGTATGTGTTAAGTTCTAGAACATAATTTGGTTTGCTATTTAAAAAACTAAATGTAACATAGCTATTAGAAACAAAGTACAACTGCATGTAGTATTTTCTTGCAATTACTTAGGTTCTTAGAAAGCTATAGCAAGATTATAAACACAAAAATACAATAAACGTCAAAACACAGACAAATAAAAAACAAGTACAATAATAGATAATTACTCTCTGTGTGTAAAAAGATAGAAACAGATTATTTTTTTAAAGGCATAAGATAAGATACAATTATGATAAATAAACCAAGATCATATTAAGAAAATCTGCATCATCTTCTTTGTGTACAGGAGCTTCTGAAATCCCCTTTTAAAGACATAATTGCCATGTTTAGTTGCTTTTGTCATTTCCTTATGTTACTTTGGTCACAGCATAGGTAGTCTGTCAGCTTGCCCTGAAGCATAGTCTATACTGTGCATTAAGTCTTTACTGTCATTGGCGGGATAAGGACTCAGACGTGCCAACTGAGTCTCACATAGCAGCATTTGCACAGCATTGGACTGCCAGCCAGGTTGTACTCCTGGTTTAAATTGTATAATCTCAAGTGGCTTCATTGCCTTCAGGAGCTCAGCATGGATGTATATCAGGATGACACAGAAAGGAACCTCATCCTTCATAATCATCCTCATCCAACTTTAGTCTATGACTATCTAATAATTTCTGTGGTTTGGCATTATTTTTTTTGTATTCTTTCTTAAATACTCTAAAGGGCATTAAACTGACAGAAGTCACTACTTGCCATGAAAAAAAATAGATTGTTTTCTTTAGGAAATGTCAGGAATGAAAGGAATGAGAGTCTCTATGAACAATGTAACTTACTTTTCAGCTAAATATTCATTGTCCTCATTTGACAAAACCCACAGGGGTTTATGTGGGTTGTGGGTTGAGTATGAAACATATCCTTCTTAGCAGTCATGGTGATCAAGGATTCATTTTCTTGTGACATGCACCACTTCCAAGTACTGAACGAAATTAACCCTGGGACTCAGGAAGCACAAAAACTTCCCGCTGTCTCATAATAGCTCAGGTTTTTTTGATATACAGCTGATTTCCTGCTAAGATGTTCTCTCTTTCAAACTCAAAAGTAAAACTGTGCTATAAAGCAACTTATACAGATTGCACCACCCTCAGAAACTTCCCAAGCAGAGTGACAAGTTTAACTCTGTTTTAATTGGTAAATTACATATGTCTGAGACCGTACAGTGGCACTGATGTCAGTCATCACAGACAGGCAAACATCCATTTCATAAAGGTCTCTTCCCTGCAAAACATGAAACTGCCTGCTGGAAATAGTTAGTCCCTGACCCATACTAACCCTTGAGCTGTGCCTGGGAACTGTTTTGCATCAAAGCTTGGTATAGGCTAAAACTGATTTAGGAACTGTTTTAGCAATTTAATAGCGATGACAATCAAGTTTCAGAGCCTGGGACATTCTCTGACACTGCTTAACTTATTGGTATTGGCATTGCCTTCAGGATTGGTGCCTATAGCACTTTAGTTTGCTGTAGGCATTGGCTATACCTATTGCAATTAAAATCATGATGATGATGATAATAATAATAATAAAAAATGTTGGAGCTTACTCTGTGAGAAGCTAAGTACAAATACACTCTCTGAATTCCTAAACCAGAGTGTCTGTAACCAAGACACCCTTTGGGGATCATCGCTGACACATATTATCCTCCCAAATGTGCACAGACACGACAGTGGTTGGGCACCAGTCTATAACTGTTTGGGAAATTACTCAAGTAATTTAATATTGTGGATGATTGCTTACCAGTATAGGTATTTATATTAGTAAATTAGAGAGGGCCAGGGAATAGTTCTGGACCATTCCTAATGGATCATTTAGGTGTGGCCACTCCCTTTTGGAGGAGACAAGGGCCAAAGAATAGTCCTGGGCTCATTTTATTTGGTAGTGTAGCTGCACCTGCACTGTCTATGTGGTAATGTCTCTAAGTGGTTAAAGGACAGATTTTCTTCCAGAGTAACGCTCAAGTACACCCAACTGTGGCCTGGCTTTGTTATCATCCTGCGGTTAACCTGCCTTAGCAGCAGCCTACCTACTGCTTACAGGAGCAAGATCTCACTCACTGGAGCTCCAACTGACCCCTATGTGTTGAAGCAGCTCTTCATGTAGTTGCAAGGTGACTTTACTTTTAGGGCCTACTGAATTCAGAAAAGATCTTGCCTCAGCAACTAGGCTGCTCCTGTACCTGCTAGCTTCTTATGGCAGAGGAAGCTGAAAGGCTTTTTCACGTGTGTGCATTTCACACGTCTGCAAGAAGGATCCACCTGTGGGATCACTAGCTCCCACTCAGAAGAAGCTTGAAAGCCTTCCTCATATGAAGAAAGATTTTTCCTCTTTTCAAGGTAAGAGTTTCTGGTTTTCAGCTCCCAGTGAGTTCACAATTTCCTGAAATTCCTTGCCTCTTTCAGGTCAAAATCTTAGGAAAATTTTAAAACTTAGCTCCTCTAAGCTCCCAGTTCAGGGGAAACCAAAAATGGTGCCAATTATGAAAGCAAGATAACTTGATGACAATCACAAACTCATAATTTAATCCATCTTTCCTCATGAAGAAAATCAGGAAAATTAATGAATTTTGTTTTAGAGTAGTACCATAGTTATGCCATGCAGCATGAATATTTTAGCTCTGGTTCACTCTCTGTTAGCTTCCACCCTGGAACCTCAGGTAGGTTAAACTCTTTTCCATGTTGAAACAAGGCATGTTAGGAGTACTTAGGCTGTCTGTGCATACATACCTAATACAATCAGTAATTTCTGGAGACGTATTTGTCCTGGTTTGAGGTAAAACAGGACCAATTTTGTTCAGTAACTTTACTTTTTAGCTAGGCCTCTTCTGTTGTTCCACCGGATTGGGCCAATCTGGCCCAAACCACGACAATATTAGCCTTTATGGGTTTGGTGATGACACCTCCTTTTCTCAGTTTAAAAATATGGCTTTCATTGATTATTTTTAACCACCTGAATTAATGTAACTTTAATTAAATCTTAAATAAATGAATTAATTAACAAATGATTAATATTTTTATTTCTCTGCTGTCATTTTTTTTTCCTTGCTTGCCCAGAGTGCTTCCTTAAGTGAAACGCATACACCATAAACATCTCTTTTCTGGACAGTGTTCGACAGTAAGCGCAAGTGCAGCAGTTGAATGTTAGAGATCTGTTTGTAAGTATTGCAAATGAAGTCTTGCTTCTTCAGGTGACAGGGAAAGGCTATGAAAGAAATACCTGAAACAACCTAATTCTATGCAAATATTCTTTACATTTCAACTGTATTTATCATGCTTTATATTAATAGAATATCCAATAAACAAATAGAAATTGACATCAGTGAAAACCATACAATTTTAGAAAATGAAATAAATAGGTAAGTAAATAAATAAATAAATAACACCTCAGTTTCCTATCCTGAATATAGAATTTGGTAATTTTTTATTCATTACAATTCACCAATGTTGATTATTGCCATATGGAATAACGTTGTTACAGTATTAAAAGAACTTAGTGTTACCAGATACACTCTATTGACCTCTACTTTACTTGAACCTAAAATACAGTGATTTGACTTTATTTGAGTTTCCTTTGATACTTGACTATGCTAAAGTAAACTAAACATTTCATTTGAAAAATAAACTCTTTTGAAACTTTTTACATCTTTAAATAAACATCTAAAATGGACTAAAAGCTTTTAGAACACTCAGTCTTTCTGAAAATGTGACCCCAAAACTAACATAATAGGTCTTTAGAAGACTGTTCTGCTTTCTGTGCTGTTGATACAATACCTCAAGGCCCTGTTTGCACACTATTCTACATTTTCACTTAATCCAGATCTGTTTTATTTCAGAGTGTAATCCTACAAAAAGGTAGCTCATAGCAACAGGGCTGTCATTGAGTCCTAAAGTAGTTGCCACACTGCAAAAAGAAAGGTTTATACATTACACAGAGAGACTTTGTACAGGAAGGAGATAAAAATGAAATGCATAATGAAATCTGTTTACAAAAGATGTAAAAACAGTTTTGTTTTGATGACCAGTTCAGAAAATTAGTGAAGATTTACTCAGCACAAAAATGTATTCATACTAAAACTTAGGCTTTCTACCATGAAGCAGGAGAAATATGTATGCATCATTACTACGGAATTATTTACTTTTATTTTCTCATATTAACTTTTTCCAGGAATTTATGTTTTTCTTCACTGTAAAAACTCTATAACCATCCTAGAAATAGTGACTTTTCTCATCATTCAAGGGTGAAATAGAGAGGTAGTTCTGTGTGATTAGAGAGTCTCTACACCTGTCCTTTTTAGAGCACACCATTTTTTTCTTACTATCTTTCTTATTTTAATACTTAGTGCATTTTGGTCTTTAGATGGAAGCAAGACCCATAACATTTTTTTTTTCTTTCTTCTATAATATAAAAATCCAGTTGATATCTGGACACAAAGAAATTTTCTCAACATAATTTAGCAGAGTTCCTGGAAAATGTTTCGATTATTGAAATAACCTTCAGTTATATGGAAAAAGTTGAAATATCCTTCAGTTCTAAAGAAAGGGAACTGTTTAATGGACATGTATTGACATCAGAATTCTACCTTGTCAAGGTGGAAGTTTTGCTTCCTCTCTAATACTTTTTAATGAGTCCTGTCTTGGTGGATCCTGCAACAGAAATATGGAAGACTTAAAATTGGATTCACAAGTTTTCCTTTAACTGGAAGACCTTTAATCTACCCTGTGTGGTATCAGAACAAACATTTGCAATTAAGAAAGGTATTATCTGAATATTGTGGGTTTAGTTATATGATTTGATAGTAGGTTATGAAAACTTGAATTTGTATGGGGGCTTACTAGACAACATTTTCATGTGGGTGTTCACATTTTGTCTCTTATATCTCTCTTCATAGGCTTTGTAAGTTCACTTTCATAAACATTTAAATCAGTGTGCTATTTAATCTAAGCAGTGTTGTTAATGAGCTTAGGAAATGTACTGAGATTAAACAAATAAGAAAGTGACAAATAAAGATACTGATTTTAGGCATACATATTTTGTACTTAGACTGATAAAAGACACTGAAAATGTTCCCAAAGAACTCTTTGCAATCTGCTTGCTATCTCTCAGTATAAGAATTGTGAAAAATACATAACAGTTTTTAAAATTCCTTTGGTGAAACAAAATCTTACCCAAGGTAGGCATTAGAAATAAGTTGAAATTTTCAGAATGACTGCAATGGTGGAATTTAGGATCCTAAAGTCTATTTTCTTTCAATAAGTTTAAATACTTTTAAAATACTACCCAGAAACACTATTGTATCCTTTATAACTGTACTATATACTTCCTTTTTCCAAGCAGGCTTTTGATAGTCTTAAAGATTCAGGTTTACAAATCTTGGATATTATGTTTATCTTAATCTGCTTATTGTTCTACTGCATTTTGGAAATTAAATGACTGGGGTTTGGGTTGGGTTTTTTTGGTTTTGTTTCCCCCCCCCTCCCCAAAAAGTAAGAAAATATAATCTTTTGTTTATGCTGCATACTTCACTATATTAATGTTCAGCTCAGTTAAGCTATTTTTTTAATCCTTTCTTTCAAGACAATTCTTACCCTTCTAGTAAAAATTCTAATTTTTAGAGTTATTTTCCTTTGTTACACCTTTCTTTGTCATAACATATACTTCTGATTATCTTATCATTCTTCGCTGAATTTTTTTTCTGGCACTGTACAAAGAGAAGGAAACAGGAGATTAGTCAACAAATCCATCAGCTAGGCAGAGCAACTGGCCATGACTCTCATAAATACCCTGAATGGTCATTCACTGTCTTGTAGCTGCTACAAAAAATTCTTTAAGCCAAAATTCTGTTATCAGATGTTTGCATAGAAATTCCATTGACTTTATAGGAGGTTTGAGCACAAATGAAAGAGTGAACTTGGCTCATTTAACACAATATTTAGAACACTTCTGATGAAAATTAGCTGCTGAATATGCAGCAAACTTTGCAAAGTTTGATATCTCATCCATATTGTGTATTGCTTTGCTGCCAAATCGTATTCTTTAACTAGAATGAAACTACCAAAGTACCATCTGTAGATCTAAATATTTGGATACCTCTCAAGCACATTTTGGATTCAGTGTTGCCAACGGCAGTGATCATTTTGACAAAACTGGCACTTAACTAATAAGCGTACTGGAACTGGAGCACAATTCTACAGATAAGACCAATACAGTCACAGTCAGAGAGTTTTCATAAATTTTCTAAAACTGCATCCCACCATAGGTGCCAGAGTTTTAACCACCTTGAAATTCTTGCCAAGGGTATTTATCGAATTCACAGAATGGGTAGACTTTGCTAGGGAAAAATATTGCAATATTCACCTTAACTAATAAGTTATTTGTTCTTCAGATGCAAACTTTGTTGGAAAAGATAAGATCTTTTATTGGACAAGATAATGTAGTGGAAAAATGTAAGATTTCACTCTCTGAAGGCCTTATTTAGGTCTTCTGCCTTCGTTTGCTCTTGTCACTAGTTATTTAAAAGTACCTTGCAGTATTTACAGATAGATTTCATTTGGTTTTCTTTTAATCAGATTAGTATTTCACTCATTTAATGAGAGTATATTATAACTAAACCCAGAAAATAGAAGTGACAAATGCTGTAAATTTGAGCACTCTCTCATTAAATAGTCTCTTCTCTACTTCTCTACACTGTATAATCTGCTCTACAGACATTTCAGTATGGTCTAATTTGTTAAGGCATGTTTATCATATGTATATCTTATAACTATTGGAGACAACATACTTTTTTCCACTGGAAAAAAGTACTCTATACAGTAAGTGATTTTTCTGGATATCTAGGTATATCTCACTGTTTTGCTAAACTTTCATACTTTCTGGCAATAACAATGCATAATATCCTGCATAATGCAAAATTAAATCTCAAAAGGCATGAACCTAGGAAACCATTTTGGAATATATATGAGAGACAAGAAGGGGATTGGAAGTGGTCAGCATCGATTATGAAGGGGAAATCATGTCTAACTAAACTGTTTGCCTTCTACAGTAAGATGACTGGCTCAGTGGATGAAGGAAGAGCAGTGGATATTGTTTACCTTGACTTTGGTAAGGCTTTTAACCTGGGTCCCATAACTTCCTCATTGAAAGACTGAAGTATGTACTGGGCACTGAGGCACCATAGATAGTGAGGTGGATTGAAAGCCAGCTGAACTGAACATAAGAAAAATCTTTTTTAGGGTGATGGTGATCAAACACTGTAACAGGCTGCCCAGAGAGGTTGGGAAGTCTCCATACTGGAGATATTTAAAACCTGACTGGACATAGCTCCAACCAATCTGTTCTAGTTGCTCCTGCTTGCACAGGGACATTGGACTAGATCACTGCCAGGTGTCCCTTCCAACCTCAGCTATTCTGTGAGACTGTGACTGTGCAAAGGACTTTTTTCCCCAGATGTTGCCTACCTATTTTTGAATATAGAAATTGGTATAGTCATTTTTATTTAGTTATTCTTACTGAACTTGCTGTTTTGTTGTCAGTAGTAATACTTAAAGCATAAACGTTTGCTCTACTACCTGGCTGAAATGCTTCCAAAGGTTGTGTACAAGATGGTCAGGAGAGGCTGGTGGAGGTTTTCATCAGAGTATCATGACAGAGCAAAGAGACATTAAATTGCAGGCAACAATGTTTTCCACATTTGTCTAGGATCAGAAGAAAATACCTGTTTCTGTGACTTTATGTCATTGTCATGTAATTTATATAATGTGATATTGCTTCTGTTTCCTCACTAGTTGAGTGCACAAATTATTCTGGCATGAATACTTTACATGTACTTTTAAAATTGCATTCCCAAACATCCACAGCTCTGAAAATTGCTTTTCTCCAATTGTTGAGCTAACAAATTTGATGACAAGACTGCTCAAGAAAAGTAAATATAAAGGTTTGTAGGTATATCTGAAATGCGTTAACTTTGAGTGAATTTTGGCATAGAGCTCTCCATTCTTCGTTCCTCTCTAACAGATTTGATAATTATATTAGATAGCCAGATTATCATAATTATATTTTGTGCAAAATTACTTCTCTGCTTCATACCTTGACCCTGAATATTTTTACTGAATCCTCTTGCAGATAAAACTATCTATGCAGGATATTTACTGACACAGATTCCAGGAGACTTTAAAGTCTGACTACAGATTCTCACAGTTCTTACCATAGGACTTTCCAGCATATATTGGATAGTGGGTTTGGAGATACATTGATTTAAATTTAAAAAGCCCAACCAAGTAAACGAATCTGTGTTGTCATAACTTAAGCTTCTTGATACAGAATATTTTGCTAATGGCAGAGATAATTCGTTTTCACTTAGTCTGAAAAATCTCTATGGCCTGAGTGTGCTTCACCACTAGGGCTATGCTGAACAGCTGAGGTTTGTGCCCTGAAATGTTAGCTATTTTGTGCTCTTTTTGACAAATGCAATGACAAGTGAATTTAAGCTTTGATCTTGCAGATATGACGCTCTGTTCTTCTGCTAAAAAAAAGCCAGAGGTGTACCTAAGTAAAAACTGAAAGATCATTCCCATTTGTAACGTTACTTGTAAATAAAGCCATTAGATTCACTGAATATCTATTGTCCGGAAATTTGGGTAGACATTTGACGATTTTGGAACATTTACCCCAATGAAAATAAAACTTTTCATTTACATTTTACGAGTATACCAAAAATTATGGCACTTGTAATGATGTCTCCAAATCAACGTTATTCAGTGCGCAAAACTTCTGCAAGTGTGAGAAGAGAAATACAAACCAGGGTGTGCTGCTCATATTATTTTTGCTTATGAAAGGTGATATAGCACTGCCCTTTTCA
>VFFE01008014.1:5265000-5333342 GCA_008921705.1 Burhinus oedicnemus | reverse complement strand
ATTAGTTCATTTTTTTTTTTTTTTTTTTTTTTTTTTTTTTTTTTGTGGTAAAAACAGTAACTAGGGCTAGGACTGTAGTAGTTACAAAAAGGACAAAACATACTGATTTATACTTGTTTTGGGCTTGCTACAACTCTCCGGGAACTCATTGGGAACTTCAAAATTTTAGTGCTGTAAGAACACACCAATTCCCAAAAAAGTTCACATGAGCAGCCTGCTGAGGTTTGTTTTGGGATGCTTGTGCCTGGATAGAATGGCTATGTAAAATTCTGCTTTGTAAAAGTTACATCTTTCTGGGAAAAAAATGTGTGTTGGCTAATCAGCTTCATATTCTGAGCTTAGAAAAGAGTTTTGGAGCTTGAGGTGCAACTCTTGTTTTTAATTTCTTAACCTTAGCTTTCAAGTATCTTTTGCTCTAATGCAATCTATTTTTTCTCACACGCCATTTTTTGTTACTGAAACAGAGCTATTTTTAAACTCTTCAGTCATCACCATCTGTAACACCAGTTCCATTTCCTAAGAAATTGCTGACATCTGTTTAAACACTGATACTTCTCCATCTACATGGTTGTTTAACTCAAGCTTATTATTGTGTCAAAGATACTAACTCTTGAAAAGATACCAGCTTTAAGGCTTAACTATAACTTTTTAAGCACTGGTGCATTAGCATGAGAAGGAAGTATTTGTCCCCATAACATTTCCACACAGGAAGTAGGGCTGAGGTTCAGTGAGGCTGCTAGAAAAACAGATGAGGCTGGCTAAGGTTCACAATGTGCCTGCCACCTCAAAGAAGGAATATGAGGACTGAGTAGACACAGAGCTTTTTTTGTATTTGTAAATCAGATAATTTTTGTGGGGCACTGCTGGGGACCTGGTTCAGAGCTCACCAGAGTTAATGGGAATTAATCTATTTATTTTAATGGATTTTTTATTAGGCCTTTGGACAGATGAAATATTAAAATTCCCAGCAGTAGCCTTTGACAATGGAAAATGTCTTTTACTGCTCATGACTTAGGTATCACCTTCAGGCAATAAGAGATGCCTGAAGCTATTTCAGAAGTTCCAAAGATAAGGTATTTGAATGCGTTACTTTTTTTTGTTTCTCATACTGAAATCTTTAAAAGACAGAATAAAGACAGTAATTGTTGTCAAATAAATCCTCTCTTGGATAACTGACAGTAAATGTGTGGGAATTCTATATGTTTAATTTATTTTTTCTGATCGGACTTGAATGATCCTCTTTTCAGAGCTGATATTTGCAGTATCTGTGTCTTATGTTAACATGATGATATTGTATTTCTAAGTTCAAAAAGAACATTTAAAAAGAAAATATTTCTATTCATTGTTTCTGTGAAGTAGTTCTCATTGGCAATTCGCATAGTACAGATCTGTGCCAGTTTTGTGATCTGATGAAAACAGAAAAAGGCAAGACAAAGACATGTTAAGTTTTACACATATGCTGAGTAAAGAATCCACTAGTTTTAGGTTTCTTAACTAACCATAAACTGAAGGCACAGCCTTACAAGTTAGACATTGCAATTAATTGTGTAAGCAAGACCTGTCTGTATCAATACAGAATCAGTTCAGGTTAAGCCAGTACTATAGATAATCAGACTTAATCCCTCGCTTCATAGTGAGGTGGTGTAGGAAGGTGCAAAAGATCATTTAAAGCATCTGCACTGCAAGGTCTCTATCCAACAGCTGAAAGGAAATAATGAATAAGGTCATCACTTGTCGAAAAAATTTCAGTTTGATTCACAGAGCATGTCTGTAGAGGATTTTTTTTTTATTTTACGTAACTTTCTGTCCACATGACACAAAAAACTCCCCATTAGCACATATCCAACACAAGACCCTCAAGCACTTTTAGAAATCATTGATACATCACGCTGTGACCATGTTTGGAGTCACATATGTATTGTCTATTGACTAGTATGGTTAACTTAAATTCCAATGTAGCAGAAGCCATTTTTACTTTGATAAGTCACTGGTTACTTGTCACCCAGTAACCAACCTTGTGAGGTCCCTACATCTTCTTCCATTTTCTGTTCCTCATCTGTCTCCTAATTCCTTCCTCCTTGGAATTTCACTACATCTTACTCTGAGAATTTCACAATGTAGTTTCTTTGCAAGGAAACTGAAGCAGAAAATGTATGCAAAGAATTTAACTTGGAGAAAGAAGCTGAACAGAAGTGAAACAAAAAGCATGATACACTTGTGAAATTCTTAGCAAAATAAAATCAATCTCTTTTGCTCTTATTCAAAGGGTACTCCTGAGCTACTACCATTCAAACCCAGAGTCCTTTTAAGCGTCTCCTTTTTTAACAGAAAACTTAATTTTGAACTTGAACCTACTTGACAACAGCCCTTAATCAAGTAGGCAATTAGAGTTTTTCTCTGTAGACTATAATTGTTAATCAGAATTAAGACTCATTTGATGGATCACTTCACCGTGATATCATCCAGTCTTCAGTCTTCAGCATCATTACTTCTGTTTTGGTGCTACATTTAGAAACAAGTCATGCTAAAGTGAAAGCTGGGAGAAGATTTTAAGTGCCTCAGCAGTATAATACACATACATTCATTCCCTCTTGTTTCCACATTTTCCCTTGTTCTTTCTGCAAATTATTTGTGCTCTTTGTGTTTGTAACTGTTTTCATCCCTTATGGTGATACTAGAGCCTGACCTCTCAGACTCCTAGAAATTATAAAGCATAAAAGTTCCTGTCTAGTTTATGTTTTCCGGTTTGCCAAAGAACTGATGTATAATCTCTATATTTATTCTTAAAGTGCTGGTTAGTGAAAATCTAGTGTAAATTGATTAATTAACTGCCGTACAGTCATTGCAATCAGGGACAGACTGGAGGACAAGCCAGCATACTCCAATGGACTGAGATTAGTGGCACCGTAAGGTGCTTTTGCCCTTTCTTCTTGTACTTAGTTGGTCCTGCATTTCCCAAGACATAGAGTTGTAACCTCTTCTTAACATCCAGGAAGCCCAGGAAATCAAGAAATGTTGCATATTCAGATACAAACCAAGATCTCGGTAATCTTTCACGCCTTGCTTTCTGGTCTCAGATTTATTTTTCCATCTAGTGTAATATCAAGTAAGTAAATTGGAAGCAGAATCTAGAGCAATTGTCTGAATGTCCAGACCTGAAAGCCAAAAGCTTTTTTTCTTTCAGATCTTCTTTCCGTATGGTTCTCAGCTACCTTGTTGTAGAAGGCACTGCTACAATTGCTGTAATCTGTTGTTGATCTCGAAGGACCTTACTGCTCAGTCAGATAAGATTATTATCTCCATAACTAAGCAAGACTCGATAACTGAATCTTGAAAACACCCTTACCATGATTTCGGTTTCTCTGCTGTGGAATTCACTTTTGTGTCAGCCAGAGGTCAGAGAGTTTTTTTCTGATCTTCTATTTCACTGTTGTTCTGTCCAAAACTATTGTGTTTTCATAACTCTCATTGGCTTAAATTAGGGAACTACTGTGTGTCTTTTAAATCTCAACATTGTTTCTTGGTTTATTTTTTCCTTACCAGGAAAGTGGAACAACAGTGGTAACAACATCCCAGGTAACAATCCAGCAAGTGTTTGGGAACCTCTTCAGCATTTGTGAATAAAGTCTCCATTCAGTTCTCAAACATCTCATGTATTTACTCTCTGCAAAACTAAATCCTGTCTGCCTGTCTCTGCTATATCTAGTAACATCTTATACTGTTTTGTTACCATAGGAAAGTCTGGACATATTTTACTGAACACAAGGAATTAGATGTCTAAGGGGTACATCAATAAAGAAGTGAAATGTGAGTATTCACAGAATCGTAGAATAGTTTGGGTTGGAAGGGACCTTTAAAGGACAGCTAGTCTAATCCCCCTGCAATAACCAGGGACATCTTCAACTAGATCAGGTTGCTCAGAGCCCTATCCAACCTGACCTTGAAAGTTTCCAGGGATGGGGCATCTACCACCTCTCTGGGCAACCTGTTCCAGTGTTTCACCACCCTCATGGTAAAAAATTTCTTCCTTATATCTAGTTTAAATCTTCCACCTAGTAGTTTAAAGGCATTACTCCTTGTCCTATTGCCACAGGCCCTACTAAAATGGCTGTCCCCATCTTTCTTATAAGCACCCTTTAAGTATTGAAAGTCTACAATAACGTTTTCCCAGAGCCTTCTCTTCTTCAGACTGAACAACCCCAACTCTCAGCCTTTCTTTATAGGAGACATGTTCCATCTCTCAGACCATTTTTGTGGCCCTCCTCTGGACCCACTCCAACAGGTCCATGTCTTTCTTGTGCTGAGGACTCCAGAGATGGATACAGTACTCCAGGTGGGGTCTCAACGGAGCAGAGTAGAGGGGCAGAATCACCTCCCTTGACCTGCTGGCCATGCTTCTTTTGATGCAGCCCAGGGTATGGTTGGCTTTCTGGGCTGTGAGTGCACATTGCTGGCTCATGTCCAGCTTTTCATCCACCAGTACCCCCAAGTCCTTCTCGTCAGGGCTGCTCTCAATCCCTTCATCACCCAGCCTGTGTTCATACTGGGGGTTGCACTGACCCAGGTGCAGGACCTTGCACTTGGCATTATTGAACGTCATGAGGTTCACACGGGCCCCTTCTTCAGCTTGTCCAGGTCCCTCTGGATGCTTTCCCATCCCTCAGGCGTGTCAACCGCACCAGTCAGCTTGGTGACATCTGCCAACTTACTGAGGGTGCACTCGATCCCAATGTCTATGTCATTGATGAAGGTATCTACCTGGACTTGTGCAAAGAATTTAACTTTAACTTATTACTTTAACTTATTACTTTATTAATTTAACCTTTGTGACTGTATCAATGCATTTCTTAGTGTAAATAATTTTTTCAAAAGAAGAAATAAGAGAAAAATTTTCCTTCTGTTGTTACTTTCTTGGGAACTGCACATTCCTTCTATATTTTGTTTTGTTCATGGTGTCTCTTTTATTTACTGCCACTTGTTCCTAAAAATCCTGTTGTTCCATGTTACTTGGTGATTTTGATGGATTCCAAAGCTACTAGCCATCTTACTCTACATGTGATATTGAACTGAAAATGTCTACAAAACAGATTTGCCTGCAACCTTCCAGCATTTTCTATTCAGGAGACAAAAATAGCACAGAACACATTTCTTTGTAAATTTTCAATAAAATAACTTCTGGCATTTGGATTAGAATACTGCTGGGAGTACTAATACATGCACCACACACACACAAAAGGGAAGAGAACCTAATTTTTCTGATTTTTTTGAAAGTTTTGAAGAATTTCGCACATCAGAATTTGTGGTTTAATATTTGTATCAAATTGTATTTGGTTTCCTAAATTACAAAATTATTCCCAATCATAGATCTAAACTTGCAAAAGCAGATTTTTACCTCTGCAGTGCTACACTGCAATAGATGTACTATTACATTTTATATATATATATGTATATAAATAGATGCGTTAATCGTAGCTGGTCTGTAATTTTTTTTTTCCCCAACAACTAATAAAAGTATTTCCAAAAATTCTGAGTATAAACATAGTTTTTGTTTTGTTTGAGTAAATTCCCGATGAATTTAGGCCTTGCTAAAATACAAATCACGGTAATAACAACAATAGCTATATAAATAATAAAATTCTTAAATAACTAATATACTTAAGTGCATTTTTGTACAACTATAGTCAGATGAGATCTTCAACTCCCTAAGCTGTCTGGATGTAGACTGGGCTTGGGTAAAAACTTTGTAGCTGTGTTATCACAAAAACAAGAGTTAATCAAAATCCTTACTGCTGAACCCTGAAATAAAAGATAAAAGTATAGCACTCTGCTAGTGCAGCTGTATGGAAAGAGATTAGTTTTATCTGTATACATATGGGTAGTCATGCAATCAGGAATGGTAAAGAATACATGTTCACAACATTAGTCTTTAGACAGTCGGCTAATATACATAACAACCTTCACCTGCAGATGGGTTTATATTGCTAACTCAGGTGCTGAGCAGTGATAGGTTTTGGCTCCGGGATTTGGAAATTGACCCTAGAAACTACGTTACACAGCTGTTTATTTTATGTAAAATGATGGAGGCATTTCATTGCAGAACACAGAGCTCTAAATTTTGCAAACCTCCTGTATTTCTATTCTTTCATTATTTCAATTATAATAGCATTGCTTAAAAGTTCCTTTAATTATCTGCATAATACAATTAATGCACCTATAAAAAGCACAGTGTATTTTTACTTTTTACTATAGTACATTTCAGAGACAGCATTTTCTCATGGTAGAATTTACTTCAAAACCTTTCCATTTTCCCAGTTGCATACTGCTTTAAATCACAGAAAATTGCCCATAGTACTTGGAAGCACAGGTGGCTGGTAAACCATCAGTCTCTGGACATAATAACAAACTATGAAGGAAAAATCTATTTCCCTTTGAGTACTGTAATTCAGATAGTTTTACTGTGTGGGCAAGAATTGTGAATTCGTACAACACAGATAGTTTACTTAGCAGCAATCATCTTTCCTAGTAAATTTTCTTCAAGTTAATGCTTTGTGTCTGATACAGTGCAGTAGAAGAAGACAGCAGGTGCAAAGAATTTCTGAGATTAGGCCCACACATCTTTGGATTGGGCTCTAATTGAGTTTCTTGGAAAGGGAAAATAGCTTCCAAGGAACTGTAAGTTCAAATTGTGAGATATCAAGAAACACAACCACGCTCAAATAACCCCGATTCATGAAACTAATCTTCTTACAGTTTATGGTTTCTACCAAGAATTCCTAGTGGCTTGTGGGAGAGGGTATGTGTGATAGCAAAATTATTTCTATTACAAATTCATCTTTCCACCTTCACGTGATCAATTTTTAATAATTACAAGGCTATAAAGTGGCTATTTCAATCTTTTCTAGGAGGTCCTAGGCTGCATAATTCCCCGAACAATGTTGTTTTTCAAACCCTTCATTGTAGTTCTAGGTCATCTTTCACCATTTCATGTAATATAAAAGTAAATACATTTTTTTCTCTTTTTTTTTTTTTTTAAGGCAGGCAGACTTGACATCTTTGTTAAATGCATTCTGAGAAGATAAGACCACAATTCCTTTGTTCATACATATGGAAAGCAAAGACAGACCAACCTTTAAATGGAATTGCTTACTTTCTCTTCAGCCATATATAACAAAGTACATACATCTTCCAAGTACTGTCTTGGCTCAAGTCTGTTTAGTTTGTGAAACCTGAGAGATCACAGCAGGTGTTAATTGCAGGCCATTCTGGGATGTTTACCTTGTATTACTATACAGAATAAATGGAAGAAACATAACCGTGCTAGAAATTTCCAGTCCAGAAAGCCAAAATTTCAGATCATTACCTGAAGTTCTGTGGCTTTACAGCCTGTTAAGAGCCCTCACTGAGGTTAGATTTACATGTGAAAGTTCTCATCTTTTATATAGCCATTGTAGCTAATTTAAGAAAATTCAATGCTGTGAGCTCTTTTGAAGCAATATCTTTTATATTCCTGAAATCATAACCCATGAAATTACTGTTTTTCTTTGTCCTGTGATTGTAGTGTTTTCAACGCAAGTTAAATATGTTACATGCTAAGTCATTTGTTATGGATGTCATGTCACACCCCAGGAAAAATAAACAGAAATTATGTTTTTATAGGAGATTTATAATCTGCTTCCATTAACTAGAAGCTCTTTGTTTTCATTTTCATTTAATTTACTTGATTTCCTACACTTTAGCAAACTCTTATATTGTCCTTTCCCTAGAAATAAGAAAGCAGCCCTTAGATGTTCTGACATGTGCTCCATAATACTCAAGGTTATACTGTCTGCCCTGAAAACTTAATTTTAAGTTTAGCATGGAAATAAGGAAGAACATAGCAATTTGAACTTTGCACCTTTAAAGAGTGGATATACAAATCCTAAATAATTTCAGAAGTATTTGAATATTTCTACAGTCCCTCTTCCTCTCTCGGGAACATGTGCTGCAGAGACTTTCCCTTAAAGAATTCCATACAGAGCAGCTCTGTTAAATGCACTCCAGAGGAGACACTGAAAAATAGGACGACTGTTTTGAATATAGTCTTTCATTTAATTAAAAAGTAATTCCTCTTGCCTTACAGTACTTTTATTTATGTCTTTAGTGTCCCAGGAAAACAGAAGATATGGGAGGCTCCAGTTCTAAAGCAATGCAGCTTTGCCCTGTGACCTTCCCCGCTGCAGCAGACCACTATTACTGACAAAGTGCTCCACAATATAGGTTTACAAACTGTTTGGCTTGCAATCATTCCTTTCTTCGGCTGTCAGTGGACATAAGGACTCATCATCTGAAAAAGGTTCAGCAGATGTAGCTACTGTGAAGTCAACGATTTTACATGAATAATGTAAACCAGAGGGACACAGCTTCCTCTTCCTGAATCTAACCTTGGTAAAAAGCCTCACATATTATGCTTAAATGCAGGATGGGTTACAGTTCCATTATTTTTCTTTAAGCTTTCAGTGTTATGCTCTCCATTTCTCCGTATACCACTCAAGTCATTTCACCTAGAAGCTGAGAAAAGAAGGGGTAAAAATGCTTCTGAACAAAATCCTATTGCAGTAACCTTATGTTAGTAGTGGTATCCTTATGCTGCCTCTGTATTTCTTGTACAAAATGTGAGACTTTTAATTGCCAGTATCTTATTCAGGTCTTCAAAAGTGTTGAAAAGGCTTCTGGAGGCACAGAAAGAATGAGAAACTAAAGATTTCAGGAAGACTAGAACTGTGCTTTTCCATGCGCTGGTGAAGTATATCCTAGATCCCCGAGTTGGCACTTAGGAAATCTACTCTGTCCTGAATAAGGAAAACTTCTAAAAACTTTGAGTCTACCCTGACAGGAAGTGTGGATTTCCTGTATTTCTTAACATATGGTTATTCTTAGGATATCTTCTTGATGAAATGTGCTTCTAAAAAAGATAAAGGCGTAAGTGTCTTGATTTGATCCTGGAGCCAGCAGGCTTTAGCAGGCAAGACAGAACAGCAGGAAGCTTCTCTCCCCAGCACTGGAAGCAAATGGATTCGGTTGCTTGACAAATCATCTGGGGTTCATTTGGGATGCCCTTGGAACTATGCTTTTTTGCCTCCTCAAGGAGACTGATGATGCTGAAAAAGCTGTGTTAGCTCAATGCAAAACACATCTTCCACTAACAAAACTTTACATTTGTTTCATTTTTCCTTTTTTGAGAATCTAGAGTTTCATCTATATTTCAGATGCCCAAGTGTTATGTTGTATTTGAGTCCCAACAGGATTTTAGAATTTCAAAGATCTCTTTCCAGACAGAAATTTAGCAGAATAGTATTTAAAGGCAAAAGTAATTTTAACCTATCTGAAAAATAGTGCATTTCACAGCCTCTCAAATAAACAGAATGTCCCTTTCTTAAGCAATATAGTTTACATATAGTTGAAAGAATATTTACTGAACACCACAAACTAATTTACTCTTTAAAGTAACTAAAAAGTTTACATAAAGAGAACAAAGGAAAACTTTAAGTGATCTTTATAAAAACATTTAATGAGTTTTAATGAAATCATACCTCCTTCTCTCTCTCACAAATTGTCCAAAATCTTTCTAGTGATGCTATCCCTACCCCAGTTCCACTCGTATTATCTTTGGAGACACAGTAAAACAACTAAAGATTCAGTAATCTATGATTTTTTTAAAACATTATATTAGTTTCCTAATATATATAGATAGTAAGAAATTTCAATTAGCTTGTCAGGAAGGTGGCTAAAAGGACTTCAACAGTCTCTCCTGGACTTGATTTTGGCCCTCATTCTTCTCTTTTGTTGTGATTCAGGTATAGGCTAGTCAAAGAATTTAGAGTCGTAGAATGATAGAATGGTTTGGGTTGGAAGGCCCTTGAAGATCACCTAGTTCCAACCACTCTGACATGGGCAGGGACACCTTCCACTAGACCAGGTTGCTCAAAGCCTCATCCAACCTGGCCTTGAACACCTCGAGGGATGGGGTCTCCACAACTTCCCTGGGCAACATGTTCCAGTGTCTCACCACCCTTAGAGTAAAGAACTTCCTAATATCTAATGTAAATCTATCCTCTTTCAGTTTAAAACTGTTACCCCTCATCCCATTGCTACACTCCCTGATAAAGAGTCCTTCCCCACCTTTCCTGTAGGCCTCCTTCAGGTACTGGAAGCCTTCTCTTCTCCAAGATCCATATAAGCTTTATTAGGCTTCTAGAACAAAACAGTTAGAAGTAATTTCATTTTTTTATCTTTTTATTTTAATAGCTATTGGATAAACACCAATAAGATTTTTGCATGGAGATAGTTATGCTGTAGCAACTACGTTGTTTGCTGCTGTGCAGAGGTGCTGACTGGAGATGTCTCCACTGGAAGAGATGCTTGTACAGATTTCTCAGATGGCATTCGTAGCTTTGTTCTGGGGATCAGGAATTCACTGCAGACAGAATTTACTAGTTCTAGCTCCTACCAGTGCAGTAGGTTTTGCATTGCACTGCTTGAAGAATACTGTTCGTTTGTGAAATGTAAAACAGCAGGACAAGTTATAAAAAAGCTCAATAAATAACAGAAATTAAGAGATGGAGGAAAAAAACAGTATGCTGCATGTGAGAATGTTTGTGTGGGTCCAATTAACATTCCTGAACATAAAAGCAAAATTAAATCATTAAGTAACATTAATACCTCCAATACCTCTTCCATATGGTATTTCAGCTTTCAAACATTGGATGTGACAATCTGTTCAGACACAGCATGCAGTTCAGGGTAAATACAGCGCTTGAAGCAAACCTTTAAACTTATAGTTTCTCTTTGAAGTCAACAATGTGTTCATAAGTGAATCAGATACTTACATATTCTGTGAGAGTTTCCGAGCAACCCTCCATGTTTAGATCCAAAGTCAACGTTCCCAGAAAGCTTCATCATTCTATCAGAGAGGGAAACTATGTGCGCTGCAGTCATCTAGATTGTGCTATCACGTTTTGGGATTGAATTGCTGAATGAACCCATCTGTATGGCACTTCTGAAGCATCCTGGCCTTGCTAAAGATAATGGCAAACTCCACATGATGTCAATGTAGGACAGGTTTAATGTTCAATTTTATAAAGCTCCTTTGCTGAATTTTATATTCTAAAATTCTAGGGCTGTATTTACTGCTCCCCCAACACACACCCCTCAGGATCATCCTGGTGGTGCACTCTAGATAAAGAAACAAATATGTTGTGACATGAACAGTATAGTATGATCATGCTTAAAGAGAAATAAAACAAAATGGGAGCAGACCAGAAAAAACAGAGAAACACACCTCTGTATTCTAACAGTCTTCCTAGTCTTTTCTTTGTTATGCATTTTAAGGAACGTGGCCTTTGGGAAGGAGCTTTTTTCTCATTTTATGTACCACATCTAGTATTATATGGCCCAGGTATGTTGCCCATCAGGCACTCCTGAAATGAAACTAATAATAAATAATGAGCTAAAATTTTCTGTATATTTACAAAAATAGAAGTCATGCATACTAAAACAAAAGCAGGTTTTTTTCAGGCCCCAATAAAACTGTGAATTGTTCAGGATTCTACATTTTGCTTTACTTTTCCTACCATAGTAAGATAAAATGTCCAGGGGTGCAGATTAGTACGCATGTGGAAGCACTGAAATACAATTTATTTTTAAGGCAACTACCTTAGTTTTTTTAATTCACTTAGGAATCTGTGTAAAGGTTTTGCATGCATTAAATTATTTTTTCACATTTCATTCAACCCACACTGGGACAATCAGCTTCAGGTTTCAGCTATGATTCAGCCTTGATCACAGCACATTATTATACCCACACAACCGGCATTTGCTTTTCTTTCTCCAGCTAGAGATGATTGGGTTGCTTGCAGCTTTCTTAATTAAAAATCTGCTTATTTTGACTGGACTTAGGTTAAGAAGATTAAAGGATATGGTGAATACACAATTTATGACTGAAATGGAAAGTTATCTGAGAAGTAAAACAGAAGTGAAGCATAAGATTAGAGTTTAATCTTCCCCTTCGGCAAATGTAGCCTGGCACAGCGCAGGCCACATTTTCAGTGGAGACTTTATTGTTAGCTGTAGCCACCCACCTTTCTATTTGCACAGCATGATGATCATTTTCAAGGAATTAATACGTTGACCTAGAAAGTAGCATGGATACCGAAAGACTGATTGTACACTTCGGCAGCAGATTTTGTAAAGCAGCTCCTGTGTGCAACTTAGCTTCAGTCAGCCCCACTTGATTTTCCCAACAACCAGCATTTTACATTCTCATCCTCCTAATTTTATGAGTTAGTTTAGATACTAGTAGATTAACATTAAAATATCTGTTCTGTTCTCCAAAGTGCACATCCTCCAGACAGTACGTCTTCTATGCATATAGAGGGAATACACAGTTTGTAATTCCCTTCAAAAAAAAGGGAAGTCATGTATGGTTATGTATTTTATTTGGAATACCTTGTATACCCACAGGAACAGAAGGAAAACCAGCAAATCACTAATAAGGCTGTGAACATGCAAATGTATGAAATAGCAAGTGTTAGTCCTCTCTGAAGCCACCTTGAAAGATTGCATGAAGACAATGAAGAGACTACATCGTACCTCCCCTTGTTAAGTACTTCTGCAGTTAAAGAACTTTATGTATGGGACATGTGAATTCATACCTCTCTTCTGCTAGGAAATACTGCATCTGATGAAAGCACTCAACAGAACTTGTCCTATGTCTTGGAATAATTCAAGGATGGACTGTCTTCACCTATTCTCTGTCCTTCCTGTTCACATTGATGTAGTGTATATGAACTCTTAAATATTTCTTACAGAGAAAAACACTTTTCTGTGTTGGTAAATTTATTCTTTTAGAATCTGTTCTCAACTACAGCTAGAAAAAAGCAGAGTTGGACTTGGGTTGTAAAAATACTAGATAGTGAAGATAGTCAAGATAGTCAAGGTACCTGAAAGGGATTGGAACTGCCTCAAATTTTCTGCCATCAAAATTTAAGAAAGCTGCCTATTGCAATTGCTTTCCATGACTTTTTTTTCATAAAATATGTAGGAATTAAATTGAAAAGTTTTTGGTGCTGAAGGAAAAAATACCTCTACTTAATATTGAAAGATTCTTGTTGGAATTTTTTTTTTGCTAGGAATAAAAGCTATTTTGTCTGGATCAGATATAAATATGTCACTTCACATTTTTGGTTCAGTTATGAAATTTTAAAAGTTAAAGATTTGTATATTTACTTTATGTCAAGTAAATATTCCAGTATGGGAAGACAGGCTGAATAAGGTGACGGGCTTTTCAAGTTTTTGCCCTATTTATGTATAACAAATGGTGACCTAGAGAGTAAAAAGGAATGGATATTTAAAAAAGGTGCTACCTTGAATCAGAGATCTTGGATAATCCACAGCTGTGAATCAGTTCTTTATTAAAACAAGTGGTAAAAAAGCTGCTGATATTGACTGGCAAGAAACAGATGGTCTTTTCGGCAGCAGCTGCCAGTTTTTGGACTTCCGTTATTGACTGTGCTGTTATGACAACAGCTGCTACAGTATGAGATACCTGGAAGAACTAGGGACAACTGGACTGGGGACAACTGGGCCACCTTCTTTTTTTTTTTTTTTTTTTGTGTGTGTGTGTGTGTGTGTGCTATTAGCTGCTAGCTTCTCTCTGTGAAAAGACACACTTGATTTCTGGATTTTGTGTGCCCGCTTTTTTTTCTATCTCCCTTTGAATTTGAGTAATGAGAGAGATGGAATGGTGTCATGACTCACTGGTGGGATTGCATTGACCTACACCTACAGCACTAGGCAGAAAGTGCCAGAAGTGTTTGAAGAATTAAGCATGCTTGATGTGCTATAAAATTGGTGACAGTATTTAAGAAAGAAAACTGGTAGGAACTAATAAGAAAACTGTATTTTTAACTGAAGAAATACAAACGTAATGTTGCAACCTGTAAGCTAAATCTACATAGCAAACAGAGATAGTTTAGAAAGAGTTTATTTGGAGAAAATTGATCAATGAAGGCAGTTTCTTTTTCCTTCAAATTATTCATAGCACATCTTTTTTATTTATTTTTAAGTTTTAGCATGTTTTCCCACTAGAGCAAATATTATTGTGCTGTGAAGACTCAGGGTACTGTCCCTTTGAGAATTCTGCTGAAAACAACTGAAACGTGCTGCAAGGCAGTTTAGATTTATACAATTTAAACTTCTAAGCTTTCCTCCAAAAGATGCAGTCCCGTTCTTCATGCATACTTGGCAGCTTATTGCTGCTTCTTCACAGCTTCCTTGCTTATGCTAGAAAAAGCTTTCACCATCTATGGCAGGTGAATTGGTTGGGCACGCTGCCTTGTGTTTCAAATGCCCCTACAATGCCAGCAGGTCTTAGAAGCAGCACTGCAGACAGCACTGTAGACACGGTGCTTAAATTGCTGTAGCACGACTGATGAGAAAACATCAGAGTTCACGGGTGATACAACACATGCAAGCATTCCATGAATGTTTCCGAAAGCCCAAAGAGTATTTGTGGAGATCCATGGGCTTCAACTCTCCTTAATCTTGAGGTGCAAGGAAAAATGAAGAGTCAAAGACTGACATAACTGATTTTCAGTTGCTTATGTTGACGGCTTTTTTTGAGCTTTGGGGATTCTTAGATGCTAAGTGCTCCAGATCATTACATCAGTCAGAAACATACTTCTAGTCATACTGAAGTTTTACTTATTTAAGAATCTCCCATGTGAGGAAATGTAAAATTACCCAAGGAAAAAGAAACTACAATCCAAGTGAGCAGAAGAGCCTCCAGGACAGGACAATGAATTGCCAAATATCTCCTGATCTTTGTTGTTTTTAGCCAGTAAATGGATTATGCTCAGTTGTACTCTGAATTAAATACGTTAAGATAATGATGAATTTATGTGTATCTCAGCATCATGCTTCATTTTCTAAAAAATATCAGTATAAAGACATGAGTTTGCTACTCTCAGGCTGGTGGTGAATGAACTCATGTAACACTTTTGAAGGTGAATGTGTGTATATAACATTTGGGTAACCCATTACTATGTTAACTTGCAAAATATTAAGCTAGATGGAAGTTGCTGAAAATTTTAAAAGCAAAGGAATGGATTTATTCCCTTTATGAAAGACTAAAGATGTCAAAGCTAATGCTTTTAAAAATATATAATATATTCTTTAATTCTTAACAGGGGAAAACCCCAACATTTTAATTCTAATCTGTTTGTTTCTTTCACATCTGTCTTCCCGAAGATTAACAATGTGAGATAAATTTTTGTCAAAATTTCAGCCTCTCACATGAACATTTCAAGTCTACCAGAAAACCTGTTTTCTCTAAAAAACCTCAAAACCCACTCTGATAAGACTGGGTCTAATGGTCTATATCTATATTCAGTTATTGAAAATCTGTCATGTATCATAACTATGAAGTTAAAAGAGGACTTTTAAAACTATTCTAAATTGAAAACTATTTTTTTTAATTGTTTGCATCTAGCCATCTTAATGTTACCCTGCTACAAAGTTTAAAGCTGCAACTTTCCCAACTTTTAAGGGACGTACACATGCAGTTCCCATAATTTTTAAATTCTTCCTGTAGATTTCACAGTTTCACAGAATTATAATAAAGTGACTTGCAAATATATATAGATTGCAAAGAAAGAACACTTTGTGAGATTTTTTACAAAAAATACCTAAAGTGCTGAGACATTTCTTATTGTCTTCATCTTTGGCTGTGTAAGTGCCTTTAAAAATGTATCTTCAAATCCCTTAGGCAGTTTTTAACATCAACATTTAATTCTCCATTTTTCCATTTTACATCACAATTAAATCTTTTAAGATGTAACAAATATATAATATAAATATATATAAATACATATAAAACAATCCCAACCCTAACAGAAAAATTAACAAAATTATCCTTCTAAAAGCCTTCAGAAAACCCTCTCCCCATACTTCAGAGCAATCATAGCAGTTTATATCCTTTCTGAAACACAACCCCGTATTTTCATATTAGTAAAGTGGAGTTGTACCAGATTCAAACTTTATTTTGAAAATCTTTTCAATATCCTGAGTTCTCATTCAAGTTAATATAATTGGAATAATAGCTAATATTCCCAATGTAATAGTAGAAATAATTTCTTCTTTATGAATATATAACATAACTCAAATCAGTTTTCCTGGCCAGCTTTGAACATGGCTTTTAGGAATTCCTACATCTAACAGCAAAAACGTTGAACATATAACGGAAGTCAAATTATAGACTATATATAAAAAAACCCAATGGATAAATACATTTTGAAGGAGCTGTTCTACAAAATTAGGGTGCAGTGTGTTATGGTTACTGGAAGCATATGGTTATGTTTCTTCCAGCACTGCAAGAAAGGTTTAGGAGATTCAGATAACAGCTCTTTCTTCTCTTGTAATGCATGGTTGCACCATTTTTTGATGTCCTGTTTTTTCCACACCAGAAGATTTTGCTGCTTGCAACAATTATAAGAGAGGCTTTGTGGCTGACTGCCACAAATTCTTTTACTTTATCATAATATTAGCTTGGGTAAAATTAATGGTCCTTTATTTCAAGCTCCAAGACAAACAGTCTTGTAATGGCAAGTATTTAAATAAAAAAATGATAGATTACACTTCTGTTGTAATTCTTTGAAGCGAATTAGAACTTTATTTAGAAAATACCACAGATTTTGACAACTGCCTGTAATCAATTACTCCGACAATGTCACAAGCTTTCATTTCATGGAAAAGTGTTCTCTAAAAGGTGCTTCACTAATAAATTTTTAACTTCTTTGGATGTTTTAGTCTACTTAATATAAGCTTGATTGTATCTTAAAATGTAAGATATGCCATATCTATTTGGGAAAAAAATAGGTATTGTTAGTCATACAGTGAAATATTTAGCCAACTTTTCTTCTTTACTTGGGTACTTTGGAGGGGGAGGGGGGAGGAAGTGTTTTCAATCCTGGGACCTCAATAGCGAATGTTACAGGAAGCATTCAAAATGTTGGAAATGTTTTACCAAAATCAGAATGTGTGAACCAATAAACCAAATCAACTCCATCAAATATATTTCAGTTCTAAAAAGCAAAATACTCAGGAAAACCTGAGATTGTCTTAAGGTGGGGGCTGACATGATCTGCTGACTGAAGAGGTTATTTCCTTGTGCAGCCTTCTGTGTTTTATTCAGAGGTTATCTTCCTGTAACAGGGATAAGAGAAGGATATATGTGACTATCTTCGGTTCTAACCTCTTACAGCCTGGTGTATTATTTTAAAGCAAAATGGATACCGTTTGTTTTAGTAGTCCGGACTATGAGTCAAAGCATTCAGAAAGCTGCTGAATACTTGATCTATTCACTTGTTTTATGAGCATTACCTCTGGTGTCAGGATAAAGGTTAGTTGACGGTAGTAACGCATTAAACCACTCTAGTTAACACAGCTTGATAAGATGCGTATAAGAAATACAAAGCTAATCAAGTTTATTTGGTATAAGTCTGCTTAATTCTTCTGATGTATCATTCATATTGATGGTACGTTGTTAACTTTTTGGAGTTCTAAATACTTTGGATTTTTGTGGAGCCTGATTGCTCCTTTTTTCCAAACTCACCTTTATGTTAATTTTTTTTCTCTCTCTCTTCTATTTATTATTCCTCAGATTTATCTTGTCTAATGTTAAATGTCTAAAAGAAGTAGGCAGAGCTAATTTGTAGGTTCCCATCTTAGTCTGGGGGAGATAATAGGCACTCTGAAAGGGATGTATCTAAGTCACAAAACCCTATCTAGATAGATATGACCATGGATATAGGGGTGACAAATGCCTTTGTGGGAGGCACTTGAAAACTATGTCAGGTATCCAAGGTTATCTCAAATGGCATTAGACAAATATGTAGGGCAAAAGATTTGAGTCCAGACTTCCTAGTTTGAGGGTTATGGAACATCAAGAAAATTCTGCAGTTTCCTCATGGGTCTGTGTCAGTATTTTACATTAAATATTCCCTTTTTAAAAAAACAAGCAAAGAAAAACAACTTAAACTTGCTTTATTTTGCCTAGTGGAGTTCAAGGAAAATGAAAAGTTAGGTGTGAATTCCCTCAGAGAGGGAAGAGAACAGAAATTAGGAATGCCTTTTTTTTGAACAAATGCTCTAAACCATAGGAATGTGTGACAATGACGTGAACAGAGAGGAGTCAGCTCTCTCTAGTTTTTTGTTTACACTTTGTAAAGACCCAGGTCCCAAAGATGTTCTTCAACACTGGTGGATCCAGCAGTAGTTTGTCAGGGAACATACCAGTTTGTCAGGTAGAAACTCAGGTATTATTTCAGGATACTTGTACTTAGGTAGGTAAATAGGTAGGTAGGTAGATAGATAGACAGACAGACAGACAAACAGATGCCTGCTTGTGTATCTAGCTGGTTTTTGCAGGAAAATGCCAACTGCCTTGCCTGTCTCTGAGCACAGCAACTGCTGAACAGCTCCAAAAGTATTATATTGAGAAGAATTCTGAGCCTGTATGGGAAATTTTTCCTCTCAACCTTTTTTTAAAATACATATTTTCCAGTCCCTTTTATAATGTATTTGGTTTAATTATTGTTAGAAGCAAAGAATGAACTAAATCTCAAGTTGGCAGAGAGAACATGTTCTGTCTCAGTTGGCCTTATACAGTCACCATAACTACACAGCAAACTAGTAATAATTCTTAAGAATGCATGTATTCAGATATTAATTCAGGATAGTTTCACGCATTATGCCATTATACGTAAATTTTTGAATCTAAATGGATAGGAATTAGAAAATGAATACATTTTGAAAATGTATTAGCAACCAATGCCAACCCTGTGTCTTGATTTTCTTGGATATATTTTTCTCTTTCTGCTTGGACACATTCCCTGACAAGTCTCATTTTCCTTCCTCACCAGGAATTCAGCCATTTGCTTAGGTTTTTTGGATGCCAGGACATAGCAGCAGAAGCAGAAGAAGTGGCCTTGATTGTGCTCACTGATCTGTGGCCATTTCGTGGTCCCAGATCATCTGCACAGCTCATGTGCTGTATCTGTCACATCCGGAATAATTGTTCATCTGCTGTAGGGTAAGTACCTGTACTATACAGGTGGCCTGACAGTAAAACACAATACCCTCTGATTGTATTATAATGAGATAGGAGTCTTTTTGAAGTGTTCTGGATGTGTTGGCTCATTACAAATGTACTACACACTGAGTGAACTCTTATATTGACACCTTGACTGCTCAGTTTAAATTAATATTGTGTATATGTGTAGTTATGCATGTGTGTCTATGTGGATCACATGTACAGCACATGACCCAAAGTATCTCTGATTTGATGAACTTCAATACACACTGAAGAGGTCATCTGTTGGATATAAGTTTTGACAGAGCTGACTGTTGGTTTTCCAGAGAGTGAAGGAGTGAAGAGGATTCTCTAGATATTTATCTGTCTGTTTTTCTGTTTGAATGGTAATTATGACGCTGCTGGGTTTTCACTCTGTTGTTGTGGGGTTTTTTGTTTTAATTTTAGAAAATGAAGTTTCAGACCTGTAAATCTTGATGTGGAAAGTACTTCCTTTTAGCATGGATTTGAATGCCTGATTCTGTTAAGGGAGCAAGAAACAGACTTAACGTTCTTCTAAGATTTATCCTCTTTGCTATCTTTCTGTGTGATTTTATGTGACTCTTCAGTTGCCACCTTTTGTAAATGCACTCTCAGGGTACCAAGTCTAGTTGCAAATTAGGTTTAAAATATAAGGTCTTCATTCAGAACTATGTATTTTACCAGGAAGTAGGGAGGGGGGGAAAATTGCTTATTTACTTATAAAACAATAAAGCCTTTAGTTGCCTTAGTTTTTGAGTCTTGAGTGAAAGGCAGCTGTTTTGATGTGTAAAGATTGACGTAATTTGTTATACAAAGGTGTTAATAACAATGCCCAATTTCTGGAGTCATGCCTGTCACTGCTAAAGTCAGTGGATATTTTGTCATGGGTCAGTGAAGTGACAACGTCAAAACTCTTATCCCTTGGACAATCTTTCAGGGACTCACACAGGAATGCAATTAGCTTCAAGACAACAGGACAACTTCTTTGTCAAAAACATGTGAAACTGGAGATGACAGTCTTTGATTTTGTTCAAACAACCCCAACCATGTTAAACTAAACTGGTGAGTGTCCAAACACCTTCACACTGACTGCTGAATGTGGTATATAGAACAGTGAGGTCCTGTTTTGCTCAGCCAAATTCTGGAGTGCAACCACTTTACCAGCTGAGAACAGCAGGATGCAGCCATGGTGTCTGGGAATGACACTACGGCTCCATCTTTCCTTGAAAACATGAGTGCAGGAAAAGAAGAAATGATAAAGATTTCTTTTAAAATATTTTGCATAGATAGCTGACCTCTCCACAGTCTGAAATCCCCATTTAGATTCTGGTGTTTTCCTCTCTCTTCTTCTGTTTAAATTATGGATGAAGGTTTTAGACTTCATTCAGTTCAAAATGTTGCCTTCAATTTGTAGGCTTCTGCAGGGTACCTTCTTTGACATAATTATATTTTTATATGGAAATGTTTTCAACAGAAACCCCGTTTTTCAAGGATTTATTTAGCCAGCTACAATTTAATTTGCATTAGATTTTATCCTGGTATAAATTCTTGTTTGTCTGCTATTATTCATCTACGTGTCTATCTCTGCACATCCAGACCACATGTTTGTATAGCATTGAGAAGGAGCGTACATTTATGAAATAAGCATACACAAAAATATTTGAAGTATCATAGTTTTGATAATTTTTTTAGGTATTGCAGTAGATTTCTCCTCAAGTCTAAGCATATTACTTTGTTAAAGGTTGAAAACTATGAAACCTCTAGGAAAAGTGGCTTAACCCCTTTCTGGAAAATGTGTTTTATTAATACAAGAGATGTTATAAAAATATGAGAGGAAATTAGAGTAAATTCCATGTGATTTATATTTAGGCAACTACAAGAGATGAAATGAACCCTTATTTTCTACTTCTTTTTTTTTTTTTCCATTTGAGAATAGGACATTTGAATCAAATAATTCAATAAGCCTTCATGAGAAAATGTCAGCTGAATCTCATCTTGATGAATTTTTCAGTTAATTTCCAGCAGATTTCTAATTACGTCCAGTAGCATTACTCTAACCTTATATATTTTTGTTGGATCTTCCCCTCTAATTGGATGAAAGTGAGGAATGTGAATTTATAAATAAAGATCTGTATTATAGTTTATGCTGAAAGGTAAGGACCTTAAAAATGTGTCTTTAAACACACACAGTAACCCTTAGGAACAGAAATTAATATTAACTGAAGCATAGATCTGTGGATTCAGTGGGATTCCTCACAATGTATTTACTTATGTGAGTGCAGGCATCTAGTTCCTGTGTGTGCTTTCAGAGCTGGCTGGATTTACATCTAGGAGCCCCTTAGGCATGACTTTCAAAAAGACATAGTATCCTGGTTAAGCCAGCTATATGGTATCCAGAAATGTCTGGGGCTTTCTCCAGGCTGCTGTTCCTGCATAAACATGAACGTGGTGGAGCAATCTTGGACTTTCATCTTCTCTGTAAAAGTCATTCTTTACTTTGTCAACTTATTTCAGTATCTCATAATTGAGATACTGGGATTGTGGCCTAGTTTTACCTTCTGTTTATCTATTACTATTCCTTCACAAAATGAACACAGGCTATACAAACAATACAAATGAGGTTAGTTTAAACTTCCTACAAAGTCATGTACTCCACAAACTCCAACTGTAATTATGGACACAAATTTTTCAAGCCATCTCCACTGCACTTTTTACAAACTTGACTGTACTGCTGTGGTTGTTTCTCCCCCCAACCCCTGCCCCATGCAAAACAAAAGACTGATTTAGTTCAAATTAAAATCCCTCTCATATATTATATGAGGTTTCATGTGGAAGTCACGAGCGAGTTAATATAAAACAAGAAGGGCTTCTTCAAATACATCAGTAGCAAAAGGAAAACTAGCAAAAATATAGGCCTGCTGCTGAATGAAGTAGGTGCTCTGGTGATGGAGGAGTTACTGAATGCCTTTGTTGCTTCAGTCTTTACTGCTAAGGCCAGCCCTCAGGAATCCCAGATCCTGGAGGTACGAGGAAAAAGTCTGGAGAAAGGAAAACTTCCCCTTGGTTGAGGAGGATCAGGTTAGAGATCATTTAGGGAAACTCAAAACCCACAAAACCATTGGCCCTGGTGGGATGCACCCACGAGTGCTGAGGGAGCTGGCAGACATTATTGCGAAGTTGCTCTCCATCACCTTTGAAAGGTCATGAAAAACAGGAAAGGTGCCTGAGAACTGGAGGAAAGCCACTCTTCAAAAATGGCAAGAAGGAGGACTTGGGAAACTACAGGCCAGTCAGCCTCACCTCCATCCCTGGAAAGGTGATGGAATAGCTCACCCTGGGTGTCATCTCTAAGCATGTAGAGGAAAATAAGGTTATTGGGCGTGGTCAACATGGATTCACCAAAGGGAAATCATGCTTGACCAATCTGAGAGCTTTCTATGATGGCATGACTGGATGGATGGATGAGGGAAGACCAGTGGATGTTGTCTACCTTGACTTTAGTAAGGCTCTTGACACTGTCTCTCGTAATATCCTCATAGGTTATCTTGGGAATTGTGGGTTAGATGAGTGGACAGTGAGGTGGACTGAGAACTGGGTGAATGGCAGAGCTCAGAGGGTTGTGATCAGCAGCACAGAGTCTATTTGGAGGCCTGTAACTAGAGGTGTTCCCCGGGGGTTAGTACTGGGTCCAGTCTTGTTCAATGTATTCATCAGTGACCTGAATGAAGGGACAGAATGTACCCTCAGCAAGTGTGCTGATGACACAAAACTGGGGGGCGTTAATACACCCGAAGGCTGTGCTGTCATTCAGCAAAACCTGGACAGACTAGAGAGTTGGGTGTGGAGGAACCTAATGAAGTTCAACAAGGGCAAGCGTAGGGTCCTGCATCCAGGGAAGAATAACCCTATGCACCAGTACAGATTAGGGTTTGACCTGCTAGAAAGCAGCTCTGCAGAGAAGGACCTGGGAGTCCTGGTGGGCAACAAGTTGACCATGCGCCAGCAATGTGCCCTTGTGGCCAAGAAAGCCAATGGTATCCTGGGATTCATTAAAAAGAGCGTGGCCAGCACGTCAAGGGAGGTTATCCTTCCTCTACTCTGCCCTGGTGAGGCCACATCTGGAGTACTGTGTCCAGTTCTGGGCTCCCCAGTTCAAGACAGACAGGGGACTACTGGAGAGAGTCCAGTGGAGGGCTAAGAAGATGATCAAGGGACTGGAGTATCTCTCTTATCTAATGGGTGGGTGTCAAGAAGATGGAGCCAGACTCTTTCCAGTGGTGGCCAGCAACAGGACAAAGAGCAACGGGCACAAACTGGAACACAGAAAGTTCCATCTGAACATGAGGAAAAAAATCGTTACTTTGAGGGTGACAGAGCACTGGAACAGGCTGCCCAGAGGCTGTGGAGTCATCTTCTCTGGAGATATTAAAAATCCACCTGGATGCGATCTTATGCCACCTGCCTTAGGTGAACATGCTTTAGCAGGGGGGATAGACTAGATGATGTCCAGAGATCTCTTCCAACCCCTGCCATTCTGTGATTCTGTGATTTGTTAGAAGGATATGCTTTAAAAGCCGTACTCCACTGTGTAACTGTCAGTAAGAGATGTGCAAATTTTATCTTTTTTTCTTTCACAAGGTCAGTGGCATATTTGTTTTTTATTTTAAGCTTGTTTCAAGAATCTTAGATACATATAAAATTGTAATATCAATTTTAATTGAAACTGCAGAGTTTTATTTATTTTATATATAATAATCTGAGGTGGGACTTAACCAAAATCAGGAATTCCGAACATGAGAATCAGTTCCATATTAAATATCTTAATTTAGATGCTTACAAGCATTATATCCCCACATATGTTTCTAGTATCACTTAGGATGCCTTAAAGTATTTGAGATATCTGTATGGAGCTGCTAGGTAGAGCATAGGCTCTACAAGAAACCTATGTTCTTTGGAAGAGACATGATCTCAAACTTCAGTATGTTGTGGGCAGCTGACTGAAATCATCAATCAGTGCCAGTAACAACTTGAAAAGCTATGCATCTGAGCAGGTATGAGGTTTCTTGTCATTTATTAGATTCCTATTGTCTCTACCAGGAGTTTGGACACTCAAGTACCTCCTAATAGATGCCCTCCCATAACCACATATTTTTAAGTATCTTCGTCAGGGGCTGAATTTCATTACAGGCTTCAGCTTTCCAAAATGGGTACTTAGTGTTACCTTATTTTCTGCAGTGAATGGGTGCTTAGTGTTACTTTATTTTCTACAGTGATACCCTACCTAAGTGTGGGAGCATTGTAAATCTTGATTCATATTTTCCAGCCTCAGTTGCCAGACCTCAGAGACCCAGGAATGCCTTAGATAGGACTATATGTCTATGTTTAGGTTACTGAATCATGCTCCAGATATCTATAGTCTCAACCACTGATGAAAATTTTTGCTGGGCAAGTAATCTGCTGAACCTGACACCAAAAGAATGCTGTTTGTGTGGCTCTCATGAAAAAATGGTAGCTCAGTCCTTCATCACTTCTTACTGATGTCTCAATTTTGCAACAGCAGTGGAACAAATGAAGTCTTACACAGCCTTGTGTAAGTCTTACACAGCCTTACACATCTTGGTGTTCACCAACTAGTAGGCTGTGATACTGTGGTTTATTTTTATATTGTAGGAGGTTTTTAAGTGTTTTCCAGAGCTGCTTATCTTCCAAGATCAAACAAGAACAGATGCATCTTCCTGGCATAAATAAGACTGAACTGATTCAAAAGGATAGTGAATTTCTTGTGAAACCCACTTTTGTTTTTTTGTTAGCAATGCAAACTTCTCATAAGTGAAACTTGTGCAGGTTGAGGCTTCAGTGCAAACTTTTTCCACAGTACCATCAAAACTAGCTTAGTAAGAAACAGAAAAGGGTCAATCATTCAGTTATGGAAGAAAAAGGAAAAAGACAGTTGTTTCAGAATGGGAATGTTTCTTTTTTTTTTTTAATCTTATTTTTAACAGATGTAATTTATTATTAATTTACTCCCAGATCCAGATCCTCCCTGGATTTTCCTTCGTTTGTATGCCTGTGCATATCAGTGTGTACAAGAAAGACGTACATTCCAAATAGTTAGCTGGAAATGAAGGGATGGACTGCATAGAGAGACTGAATGAATTACCCAATGTGTGGGCAGACAAGGAGACGACAGCAGGTTAGAGCCAACAATTTTAAGAGTACCTTATGGACTTAATTACTGAAGTTCAAAAAGTCTTCAAAAACCAATTAGAACTGCTATTTGTAATATCTAAAGCAATTAATATGGAAATATAGCAAGAATGAACCTTTTAGTTTGAGAACCCGGAGGAATTCTTTGTTACAGGTCTTTCAAATCACTTTCAGAAATTTGGAAAGAAAATTGAATGGGGATTTCCTGCTGTTGTGTAAGATAAACAGAACATTTTTCTGCATGGGTAACACATTTTAGTTGCAACACTCCATCGTGAAATCTCATATCTGAGAGAAACAAAAAGTTATAGGAAAGGTATAACCGAAGACTACTAACGTTAGTCATTCACTAACAGCACATTTGAGAATCATTTACACTGGCAGATGATTATTGTCTTTTAATAACCTTATTAAGGTACTATCAGACAGACAAGGGCTCCTGAAGTGGGAAAAATATAACAGAACATTTAATTCCATCTCTTTGGAAACTAGATTTAGTAGAGGTAATGATGGAAGGATGTGTTTTTGCTGTATCTAAGCAGTAATATAAAGTGTTTACTACTTTGTCTACTGCATGATCATTTTCAAAAAGCATCTGATAAAGAATCTCATTATTGTCTTTTTAACCTCAAATGTATTCCAGACTTGATGCCTGTTACACTATTGGGTACTGTGGCAGCAGAAGTAGAAAACTATTAACAGAAATGCATGTAAGTTAATTTTAGAAAAGGGCAGAGGTCCCTCCATAGTTATTTTCGTCTTTCTTTTCAGATTAAAGTTAAATACATTCTTTGAAGCAATCAGTGAAAGGTCTTCTAGCACTTTAATGCAAAATGAAGACATAAGGCATGTCACAGTATGCCTTTCAGGTATCTCTTTCAGTGAATCTATTGAATGTGTTGTCTGAATAAAATATATCAGCCTCTGTTTAATCTATGGAAGCAAAGGAAAATTGCAACTTTTGCTATAGTCAACTAGTATTTTCAGTATGATCCGTAGGTTTCGTCCTTTACTGAGGTCTACATAAGACTACAATGGCACATGCATATATCCAAAGGAACACTTGCAAGAAAACACCAGAAGGGATTAAAAAGGCCATCCTTTCTGACAAAATCCAAGATATCATTCACAGTTAATTGGATTCAGTGCATAGCTTGGTTTTCCGTTAATGTGAGTGTGTTGGGCAAATCATAGAATCATAGAATGGTTTAGGTTGGAAAGAACCTTAACCATCATCTAGTTCCAACCCCCTTGCCATGGGTGAGGACGTCTCCCACTAGACCTGGTTGCTCAAAGCCCCATCCAACCTGGCCTTGAACACTTCCAGGGATGGGGCCTCCACAACTTCTCTGGGCAGCCTGTTCCAGTGCCTCACTGCCCTCAGAATGAAAAATTTCTTCCTAATATCTATTCTAAATCTACTCTCTTCCAGTTTGAAGTTATCCCTCATCCTATCATGTCCTTGGTTTATCTAACTTAGCATGTTACTTTTGGATAAAAATGGTCCACATCATAGTAATATTTTTCTTTACTTATTACTTCTTGGAAAATCCCCTCTTTTAAGGTTTCAATATGTTCCTAGTTGTGGAGATGTAATTTAGACATTTGGCCTGTGTGAAAAGTTTTCTGTCTTTGAATGATCTTCAGAGTGAGTCAGTGACGAACACCAAAACAGAACTGTTGTAACAGGAAAGATTACCTCTTCTCAGCACTGAAAAGCATATATGAAATATGCTTGTAAAATAAATATTAAATAGTTTTCCATAAATATGGACATACACAAGTTTGCATGATGTCAGAACATGTCTGAGAACTCACAAATAAAATTTGGATCTAAAAACTAATTTCCCTGGAAACTATGTGTGTTTCAAATGTAGGCAAACCCTATTTTTAATCTTTCCCTCATTTTTTGGCATACGGCTTAACGTACTATTTACTATTTTGTGAGAAAAAATATTTTGAGGCACATCCTGAGCTGGTCAATACAGACATTAAGGTTTATATCAGCGGATGATTTGGCCCATTTTTCTGTGTTCTTGCTGCATTTCATTGATTGCTTTAGCAATGTTTCCTTGTGTTCCACTGTCCACTTGTGTTTAACCATCACCATTCAAAGAATACAGATAATAATATGAAGCTCCCATAATAATAATGATAATAATAATAATAATAATAATAATAATAATAATAATAATAATAATAATAATAAAAAATTTCCTTGTCTTCTGAAGTTCTTGTTCTAACCAGTTCACTGTTCTCAGTTTTGATGTGGAACGTCATTACAACTTTATTAGATCTGTTCCCTGCTGGTGGAACAATCAAGTATTAATTGGATCAAAAGTACTAAGTGTGACCTGGTAGTCTGTTGCTTAAGGTGCACGCCTGGGATGAGAAATCCTTGCTGCACTGCACTGCTTTTTCAACCTGTTCTAAATACAGGGATTGGAAGTTCCAGCATAAACCACATTCTATCGGGGATATTATTATATTATTATTACTCTTCAGAAGGGATAGGCAGGGAAGGACAAGTGGTGGGGTAGCCCCATATGTTAGAGAGTGTTATGAATGTCTAGAACTTAATGATTGTGACAGTAGGATTGAGTGTCTATGGGTAAGAATCAGGGGGAGGGCCAACAAAGCAGACATCAGGGTGGGAGTCTGTTACAGACCACCCAACCAGGAGGAAGAGGCAGATGAAATATTCTATAAACAGCTGGGAGAAGTCTCAAGATTGCTAGCCCTTGTACTTATGGGGGACTTCAACCTACCAGATGTCTGCTGGGAATACAAAACATCAGAGAGGAACAGTCTAGGAGGTTTCTGGAGTGTGTTGAGGATAACTTCCTGACACAGCTGGTGAGGGAGCTGACTAGGGAAGGTGTCCTGCTGGACCTGTTGTTTGTAAACAGAGAAACGCTTGTGGGAGATGAGACAGTTGGAGGCTATTGCTTGGGCATAGCAATCTTCAAATGATAGAGTTTTTGGTTCTTGGAGAAGCAAGGAGGAGGGTCAGCAGGAGCGCCACCTTGGACTTCTGGAGGGCGGACTTTGGTCTTTTCAGGAGCATGGTTGACAGAGTCCCTTGGGAGGCAGTCCTGACGGGCAAGGGAGTCCAGGAAGGCTGGACGTTTTTCAAGAAGGAAGTGTTAAAGACGCAGGAGCAGGCCATCCCCATGTGCCAATAAACGAGCCGTCAGGGAAAAAGACTGGCCTGGCTGAACAGAGAGCTATGGTTGCAACTCAGGGAAAAAAGGAAAATTTATGGCTTTTGGAAGAAGGGGCAGGCCACTCATGAGGACTACAAAGATGCTGTGAGGCTATGTAGGGAGAAAATTAGAAGGGCCAAAGCCCAATTAGAACTTAACCTGGCTTCTGGTGTTAAGGACTATAAAAAAAGTTTCTATAAATACATGACCAATAAAAGGAGGGCTAAGGAGAATCTCCATCCTTTAGTAGATGGGGCTGGAAACATAGTGGCAAAGGACGAGGAAAAGGCTGAGGTGCTTAATGCCACCTTTGCCTCAGTCTTTAACAGTAAGAGCAGCCCCCTGAGCTAGTAGATATGGGTGGGGAGTGAAATGAAACCCCCATGATCCAAGGGGAAACGGTGAGGGACCTGCAACATCCCCTTAGACATACACAAGTCTATGGGACCGGATTGGATCTACCAACGGTACTGAGGGAGCTGGTGGAAGTGCTCACCAAGCTACTTTTGATCATTTATCAGCAACCCTGGCTAATCGGGGGGGTTCCAGCTGACTGGAGGTTAACAAATGTGACATCCATCCACAAGAAGGGCCGAAAGGAGGATTCAGGGAACAACAGGCCTGTCAGTCTGACCTCAGTGCTGGGGAATATTATGGAACAGATCATCCTGAGTGCCATTATGGGGTACATGCAGGACAACCAGGTGACCACGCCCAGTCAGCATGGGTTCATGAAAGGCAGGTCTTGCTTGACTAACCTGATGTCTTTCTGTGGCAAGGTGACCCTCTCGGTGGATGAAGGAAAGGTTGTGGATGTTGTCTACCTGGACTTTAGTAAAGCCTTCAACACGGTTTCCCACAGCATTCTCCTGGAGAAACTGGCTGCTCATGGCTTGGATGGGTATAGTCTTCTCTGGGTCAAAAACTGGTTGGATGGCTGGGCCCAAAGAGTGGTGGTAAATGGAGTTAAATCCAGTTGGGAGCCGGTCACAAGCGGTGTTCCCCAGGGCTCAGTGTTGGGGCTGATTCTCTTTAATATCTTTCTCAGTGACCTGGAAGAGGGGATCGAGTGCACCCTCAGTAAGTTTGCCAACAACACCAAGTTAGGTGGGAACGTCGACCTCCTTGAGGGTAGGATGGCCCTACAGAGGGATCTGGACAGGCTGAATAGATGGGCCGAGGCAAATGGTATGAGGTTCAACAAGGTCAAGTGCCGGGTCCTGCACTTGGGTCACAACAACCCCATGCAGTGCTACAGGCTTGGAGAAGAGTGGCTGGAAAGGTACCCGGCAGAAAAAGACCTGGGTGTATTGGTAGACAGTCAGCTGAATGTAAGTCAGCAGTGTGCCCAGGTGACCAAGAAGGCCAACTGCATCCTGGCTTGTATCAGGAATAGTGTGGCCAGCAGGATTAGGGAAGTGGCTGTCCCCCTGTACTGGGCACTGGTGAGGCCCCACCTCGAATACTGTGTTTAGTTTTGAGCCCTTCTCTACAAGAAAGACATTGAGATTCTAGAGCAAGTCCAGAGGAGGGCAATGAAGTTGGAGAGGGGCCTGGAGGACAAGTCTTATGAGGAGCAGCTGAGAGAACTGGGGTTGTTTAGCCTGGAGAAAAGGAGTCTGAGGGGAGACCTTGTCGCTCTCTACAACTACCTGCAAGGAGGTTGTAGAGAGGTGGGGGGTCAATCTCTTCTCCCAAATAACAAGCGATAGGAGGAGAGGAAATGGCCTCAAGTTGTGCCAGGGGAGGTTTAGATTGGATATTAGGAAAAATTTCTTCACCAAAAGGGTTATCAAGCATTGGAACAGGCTGCCCAGGGAGGTGTTTGAGTCCCCATCCCTGAAGGTATTTAAAAGATGTGTAGACATGGTGCTGAGGGACATGGTTTAATGGTGGTTTTGGCAGTGTTACGCTGATGGTTGGACTTGATGATCTTAAAGGTCTCCTTCAACCTAAATGATTCTATGATTTTATGATTATTTTCATAGCAGACATGCATTTGAATCCCCTTATCCTGAACAAGGAAACCCACTGCAAGAGAAAATACCTAACCACTGAATTACTAGGTACAAACAAAGATTACTGCATTTTCATCTGGAATTTTCCTGTAAAGAGAAAGAGCTGACTCCCTGTTCAGTTTTTAAAAGAAAGAGCTTAGAAGCCCAACTGAAAAGGATTCGGTAGTTTCTATGCTGTATGGAGAGAAGCTTTAAATTGGGTACAGGTATCTCTTGTGTTCTCTCTCAGCATTTTTCACTAGTTTCCTTGAGATGTTTAGGCAGTATGCTGGCTCTAATGTATTCCATCCATTCTGAGTGCCTTCATTTACTACATAGCTAGGTTAGATGTCTTCCTCAGGGTTATGAATTCTTCCAGCTGCCCACATCCCATTGTCAATCTGTTTTTAATATGGATCCCGTATTTACTTCTCCAATACCAATGGGAACAGGAACAAGATCTACGGATCTTCAAAAATACAGTGATTTCTGATAGTGAAATAAGATCTTTCCTCAGCTTTTCGATGCTGTCTCTGTACTATTATTCAATGTTCTTACATATCTGTTGTAAATATAAACCAGACGCTGAACTGACTCAGGTTGAAAATAAATCTCAAAAAAAATCTCAATAAATCTCAAAAAAAGGGTTAGTAGGATTAGTTTAGCAGGATTATTCTATTTGAACTCAAGATCCGTGGACTGTTACAGTGGTGTGAAAGTGATGGCAAACTACTGTCCAGAATAAGAATAGAGAGCCAAAGGGAAGGAAAAAGGTGGGGACTTTTCACTTGGCTTGGAAGCCAAAGTCGATATTTGACAGAATTTTGGCGCCAGTCTCTTTTTCTCTGCCATGGGTGGGTGCTATAGAAAAATGTCCATATAAAAGAAATTTAATCTATGATCCTTGTCCTTCACTGGCGATGATTTAACCTACATCTACCAAAGATTTGATGTAGTTAAATCTCCTAATTGTTCTGTAGTGCACCAAGTCTAATTCTTATTGAGATGAATTAGTGCTTCCCTTACAAACATTTCAGATATATGCTGAAGCCCTTTTTGTCAGCTCTGAAGATTTACTTGATTCAGCTGGTAGCATGTGGAAATAAAGGACTGAGCAGTTGTGGACATTTGGGATTACTCTTCCAATGTCTTTTGTAGACATGAAATCTTGTCATTCTGGCTAAATTCCAGGAGATGGTCAGGTATATATTTTTTTAAAATTACATAACTCTGAAAATCTCTTTGTGTTCTAAATTATTGCAGTAAATAATTGTCTGAAGTCATTGCATGCGCATAATTAAACATGAAAAATAAACTAGCAAGGTTTTTGAAACTGTATGCTCTGAAATTGTAATGTCTAAAGGAACATCAATATCAAGCCATAAAATCCAAACAGGATATGTATCCTTTTGATATAGATTTTAAATGTGCATTTTGAGAGCGAAAAGTCTGGCTACAGTTTAAGTGAAATGCTGCACTATAGTCCCATATTATACTATTCTCAGTATAAGAACTTCTGGACCGTCCCATCTTGTATCCTATCATTGTACAGTTTATTTGACCTACATTTGACTCAACATTAATTCCTGACACTTCTTGTCTTGGTTATGCAATACAGTATGCTGTCAGAATATGGTAAGAGCTTACAACAAAAGTTGCACCTGGGGTTTGAAGAAATCTCAATAGTGGGTATTGTAACATAGTTTTATGTTTATAAGCTGTAACCCAATCTATTGTTTCTAGATGAGAGCAGCTAGAATATGCCAGACAAAATTTATAGAAAGAATAGAAACAACTTAAGCTGGTTGTTTTCCAGAGCAATGTCACATTATAGATTTTCCCACCATATATATCTTGATTACGAAGTTAACCTTGTCTCTTTTGAACCACCTCTAATACTCTGTATGTGAAGGCCATGATCTTCACTGATGAGATGATGGAACAGGTGAGTCATAGTGCCTCCAGTGGGAGAATACAGCCAACAAGTAACTTTGGAAACGCACAGATATTTTCACATTTTGAAGCCGATGCAAAAACTCTTCCAATCCCTTCCCACCTCACAGTAAATGGCATTCTGAAGAGAGAAGTTTCCACCTGTATTTACAACAAAATATGAAAAGTGAAAGTCTAGTCAAGCTGCCAAAATGTATATACAGCAGAGGGCTAAGGCAATCTTTTATGAAATTCACTGCACAGTCACTGTCTTACAATATTAAAACAAGAATTCCTTATTTCATTAATAGTCTTAGAAAAGTGAATATACATTAGCCTGCACAGTAGTAGCTGTGGAAAAATCCACTAATAATATTTGGTGAGACACATCAAAGAAGATAATTTCTTCAGTAGCTATTAATATTTTCTATAAAATATTCCCCTTTATAGTAAATGAGTTCATGTTACCTTAGTTTTGTTGAATTTTGCAAATTTATTTACTTATCATTTTAACAGATTATATCCTGGTCGTAAGTTTATAAGAAACATGGAAAAACTTGAGACAAGTGGGTTTTTTAATAGTATTGAGAAGATTTGCAAATGTTTTAGCATTTTTTCTGGTAAAGAGTATCTTTCCTAAGGATTAAAAATATCTGTTTCATTACTTGGCTTCTGGAATGGAAGAAAACAATAACTGTGGATATAAAAAAATTATCAGATGTGAAGAAAACCTCTAATAAGGTATTCTGCAGTCTCCAAACCACAAAAGAAATCTATATGAAGTACGATGGAGTCATTCATCAATGCAATAAGCTCCCACACCCCAAGCTTTAAATTAGCATGCATGTAATCAAAAACCAAAACAAAGCATGTGGACTGCAGGGGCTGCTTTCTTTTATATTGTTTCTGTGACTTAGTGACCAGTACCTCATATTTGGAAATAAATTAATTGTCCTCTTTCAGAAGGCACTTAAATAAATTGGGAGTAATATGAAATGAGAAGATGGATTATTCTCTAACCCTCATGAGCAATAAGCTTAAGCCTTGAAGCCTGAAATGTGATTACTCACATCATTGTCTAAGCTTGCATAGCAACAAATTTTAATAATGGTTGTAAAGCTATCCAGTGATTTGTTAAATCTACCCACCTAGATGACCTCCTGTGGAAAGTTTTCTCCACATGTTGATTATACTCTGCGTTAGGAAGAGCTCCTATTATTTGTATTAAATTTACAGCTGTTTAATTTTATTACATGTCCCCTTCTTTCCTAGGATACACTCAAATTTGCTCTCATTAAAGTTAATGGAAGCTTTGCCTTTGAGAGTACCATTTGTAAGGATTATGCATTTACTTCCAGCTGCTTATTCTGAAATCACATATAAAGCTGTCTAGTACAAAGAAAGTTCATTTCTCTGATCTTGATTCACAGACTATTGAAATGATTGATTTCAGTGGGAGCTGGATTAGATCCTTTTTCAGGGAACATTCAAGAAAGCTTCACATAAACATACTTATCTATTCTTTTCCTATCTCAGCTAAGAAGACATACTGGGGAGTTATGAATTTAAAACTGATGGAAGAACAGCATCTTCAAAATTTGAATACTCAGATACAGCAAAAATGTCATTTTCTCTTTTCTGAAAACAGCCAAAAATAAAGAAAAGAGGGAATAGTTATTGGATCAGTTCATGGATGCGAATGAGGTAAAAAATGTCGAAGATAGTTGTAAGGTCATTTGATTTCTGTGTTCTGTGCTTCACAGAACAAATTGTAATATTTTATCCTGCTTAGCATGCTCAGTAACTTCCACCATGTGAAGCCTATTTCTGTCCTTACTTGAAGAAAAAGAAATAGCCAGATCCTGTTAGTCACCAAACTAAAACTAAGCTGAGCATGACTGAGTGTCTCCACAGTGCACCAGAGAGTGATGTGACAAAACACAGTTAAATCATTCAGATACTCTTTATTTCTCTCTTAATGAATGACATTTATTTCCAGAACATGGGAAATGAAATTAGTTTTCTAGTTAAAAAGGGCTGACATGAGCTAGCAGAACCAAAATCTACACAGACAGCTGGATAGAGACTCGACCTGGGAATGAGATTTCCCACCGAATTTGGTAGGATCCCACCAGTGTAAAGAAAGTATATTTTACAAAATAAGCCTTCAGTGTTGGTGTTGAGTTTTAAATGATTCTTTATGGAGGAGATCTGCAGAAATACTGTTGAAGCAAGAGCTCAATTCCTAACAGTTCAATCACCGTCTAAAAGTGACTGTCCCAGCGCATAATCTCAGTCTACAGCAATCGAACTATAATGTGATTCAATTTAACTCTCTTTCACTAAAGGAAAATGATTTTTATTATCTTGAAACAGCTGACTGCTAAACTGTAAAGTCCGAGTAACCTTTTTACATCTTTAAGATGTAATTCAGGTGGTTGCTGCAGTTGATGTCAGGCTCTTGGGCCCTCAGTTGGGCAGATTAGATCCCTGTGAAGCTTGTTCTGTGGTTGTTCACTGGACTGCAAGACAGTCACCTCCTGTGAAGGAAATCTGTTCCAACTCAACATGGGATTTGGATAAATCTGAGATACATGCCCAGACCAAGGAACTCAAAATTAAGAAACCTATTGGATATATCAGCTTGTTTAAGAAGTCTTCAAGTTTCTAGACATAAGTTAATGATAGTGATAATATAATGAGTTAATATTACCTACACAGGTTTGAAATGTTTTTTCTAGTATTAAAATGGCAACATTTTATAATGAAAAATATCATGACTAGCTTTAATGTTAAGGCTACTTTGGTAAGTAAACCTTGGTCTTTTAAAGATTTTATTGCTCAGAACAAGGTTCAGATTGTGAAAGCACACAGCATCTGGTGCTCGGTTATTTGAAGAGTTGGCCCACTGTGAAGTGCTAAAAATGTGAAACTCTTGTCCTGAATGAGTTTGAAAAATAAACTCTTACCCATGAAATCATTTGTGAAGGTGATTTTTACCTCCTATGGGACAAACTATTGTTGTAGGTTACTGCATAAACAAACTCATCTGAACTTTTTTCAGCCAGGCTAGGGAGACTAAGGAATCCTTTCAGACCTGCAGTGACGAAGTCTGGTTGTTTTCACCCAACGCTTCAGCACTCTGTGGGCTTAAGCCTTGTCTTTGTAGTCCTTGGGATTTTTTCTAATAGCTTAGATGTATCTAATTAGATCTTTCCCATAAACTTCTCAGTACATAAAAATTATTATAGTAACAAGACTGTACCACAAAGGTGACACCATTCTCATGCCATGGTTTTAAGATAATAAATGCAAAAATGCCTGGGCCAAATTGTAAACCTCTGCTTATTTCATAAAATAAATCACTGTAAAAATAGTTATATTATAAAAGAACCTACATCCAGGCAAGAAAAAAATCTTGAGTTAAATTAAATTCTATAGATAGGCCACTATAAATACCTACTTAACTAAATAAAACAGCTTCATTTTCCTTCTCCTTTTTTAACTACTGAAACTACATTCAATACTTTTTAAGAAATAAGTTACATGACTTAAACACAAAATTTTAAAAATTAAGGTCCTCAGATTGTATAAATTGTCCTGAGTTTGTAGGTTTCAATAAGGCTCTGGCAATTTACATTAGCTGAAGATGACCCTTAAGCTGATCAAAGGTTCAATACGTTCCTTTTCTATGTGATTAAAAGTTCACTGTCTTGTAATTACATAAGACAACTTTGAGCTTAAAGAGGGCCGAAGAAATGAAATGAAGACATCTTATTGTTCTGGAAAGGTTTAATTTGAAGTTAATGATTCATTGTCAAAAGCTTTTTTCTATCATAAAATTTACTGTTCAGGAATTAACATGCCCATGTTGACTAGGATGCTTGATGAAACCTGTGATACTTCACAGTGCTTTGCATCCTGATTGTAGTACAGGATCGTTAGAAATAGATTTCTAAACCTTGATTTAACAAAGCAAGCAGCATGAGAGAAAACATGAGTTTATGACAAACATGCTTTCTTTTTTATTTCAATATATTCTTACTCATATTTTTTCTCCCCTCCCCATGCTCTTTTTCTTTCAGTCTACACAATGCATTTAATAAAAAACACAATAAACTAAACTTCACCTTTTTAAGGGAAGAAATGAATTATATTCTTTCACATATTGCCCTGAGAAGCAAGTGAATGAGTATCTCAGTACTTTAGTCCTAGAGGCTTTAATGGAGACTACTTTTATCAGCAGTTCTCATACATCTTCTCTAACCTATAGTTATGGTTAATTTTCCAAGTGACCAACTAAGAGCAAACATGTTGACTTGCCATTTAGGTGCTGAATCCTGAGAATTTTCCTTTATGAGTATCATACTCTGGAGAACCGTATTGCAAGACCACATCAGCAAGTTTAGCCAGCCAAAACTGAAAGTGCAGTGAGCTAATGGCATCGGTTCACCTATGGACTAGTTAGCTTTACTTGCTTTCTATTCTGATAATTAACTGCAAGCATTCAGAATTTGTTTCTTACAAAACACAGTGAATTACCCTAAAGTATCTTTGCTTTATTTTTTTAAGAAAAATTTAGAAGAAAACAGTGATCAAAATAAAGATGATGTTTGATAATATTTCTCTCCCTCTATTTTATTTATTATTTTGTTTATATTTATTTATGTATTTATTTATATATTATATATTATTTATATTATTTGGTCTTCAACATACAGATAGTAGACTATGGAGTATTTCAGGAAGAACTTAATATGTTTTCCACAGTTTAATTTAAGTTGTTCATCTAGTTCAATTGAAAATTGCGATACTAAATATATACAGTTTAGATGATCAGCTATAAAACAAAGCCTGCAAAAATCCAGTTAAATATTTCTTACAAAATAGTGTCCATATTCTTACTTTCCAAAATCTGTTCATTTTTCTTTCATGTTATTGACAACCTGTCATAACATGAGGCAATAGAGTCAGTGAGTATTCTGTTGAAAATTAATCACTTCTGGGAAGTCATGCTTGTTCAAAGATCATAGCATTAGTTTTAGCAAGCCCAAATTCAAAATTCAGCACCTATGATATTTTCCAGTATGTTTGACTGAATCTTTTATATTTTGAAACACTGTCTTTTAAACCAAGGTCTGCATGTATATGAGAGTTTCAAAGCCATCCTTCAGGATTCAGTTACCCATTCCAAAGGCTTAAAACCCCTGGGCACTGATTGAACAAATAGTTCTTAGTATTCTAATGATTTCTCACTGACTAAATAGATAAAGCCGAGTCTACCACCCTCTTGAGTTTGGAAGCACACTTTATCCTTTCATAACCTCATGGGTCCTCAGCTCAATAAAACCCGAATATACGATATTCTGGTACACACATTATTCAGGGTAGACTGAGCAGTACAGAAATTGAGAAGAGTAAATGGGCAAGTACATTCATAAATATTGAAGTGCAATTTGACTCCTAAGACTCCATGTAAGTAGCTTCATGGGGTTCCATACTTGCTGTGTCTCAATGATTTCCAGATTTTTATGAAGATGGTGTAGATGATATGTAAAGTGAAGTTCTGTTACTTTTTTTTTTTTTTTACTTTGGAAACTTCTAGAATGTTGCATAACAATACGATATACACTTAAATCTTTGGTAATAGATTCATCATCTATATGAATTTGGATTTACAAGTAGAAGACAGCTGGATGAGATAAGGATAGTGGTCGCAAGTTTAATAAGAAAATGTGAAAAAAAAATTGAAAAACACTGTTTCTTGCATTAACATGCTGCCTCCAGAAAAATGAAAATCTGCAAAGAGCAAAGTCAGTGTTCAAAAGTTAATAGAATGAATGCTGCTAAATCTCTTGCCGTATTTCACAGAAAACACCAACCACACACTGAAAGATCAGTTTTACTGTGTTTTGTTAAGTGCCATACAGTGTTAGGGAGATTATCAGTCTGTTGTTAACCATCTTGAGAATACACGGTATAATTTCCAGGGGAAATAACCCACATCTTGAATGAATCAAGCTGATAATGTGATAAGTTCCATCTTTTTAATTTTTCATATTCGACTGACATAAGTAAACAAGATTTAGCATTTTTTTCTTTCTAGTTGGAGATGAACAGTTCCTTCTCACTCTACTTTTTTATCAGTGAAAGGAATTTTCTTTTCCAGTGCAAGAGGTTTCAAATATAGTGTCAGAATGAGACAGGCCGGAGCACACAAAATAAGCTTACAGTATTCAATCAGTCAGTCTACCCAGGGATCACAAGAAGGTCCAAATGCTGTATTACTCTGGTCCTGTTGAAATCAATGAAAAAAACCATATCTTAATAATATACGTATAGATCTGAAGCAAGGAAAATTACAAACAATCTCCAGACAGCAAGCTTTGACCCAAACGACACCCTTCCAAAGATAGCATTCCCAACATACTTGAAATCAGTTCTTGCAAGCAGGCTGGCAAGTGACAGATTGCTATTTGAACAAAGGAAGTGCAAAGTCCTGCACCTTGGGAGGAACAACCCCAGGCACCAGTGCATACTGGGGGCCACTCATCTGGAAAGCAGGTTGGCAGAAAAGGATCTGGGGGTTTTGGTGGACATCAAGTTGAACATAAGCCACCAATGTGTCCTTGTGACAAAAAAGGCTAATGGTGTCCCAGGCTGCATTAGACACAGCATCACCAGCAGGTCGTGGGAGGTGATCTTTCCCATCTATTCAGCACTGGTGAGGCCACACCTGGAGCATTGTGTACAGTTCCAGGCTCCTCAGCAGAAGAGAGATACAGAGCTACTGGAGAGAGTCCAGCAAAGGGCCACAAGGATGACTAAGGGACGGGAACATCTCTCCTATGAGGAAAGGTTGAGAGAGATGACACTGTTTAGCCTAGAAAAGAGAAGGCTCAGTGGAGATCTTATCAATACACATAAGACCTTATGGAGGGCACAAAGAGGATGGAGCCAGGCTCTTTTCAGTGGTGCCTAGTGACAAGACAAAAGGCAATGAACACAAACTGAAACACAGGTTGTTCTCTCTGAGTTTCAGGAAACACTTTTTTACTGTGAGGGTGACTGAGCACTGGCACAGGTTTCCCAGGGAGGCGGTGAATTTTCCGCCCTTGGAGGTATTCAAAAGCTGTATGGACATGGTCCTGGGCAACCGGCTTTAGGTGGCCTTGCTTGAGGAGGGGGATTGAACAAGATGACTTCCAGAGGTGCATTCCAACCTCAACCATTCTGTCATTCTTTAAGACTGTACTGTTACTTTATCTCTTTATGGTTACTTCCAAAATGTCTTATCTAAAATGTCTCTAATATCTCATCAGGTACAAACTTCAATTTTTCTCTCAGTTCATGTTTAATGTAGTTCAAATAATGTGTTTTCCTTTTATATGTGTCACCATTTACAGATTAATTATGGAAGTTCTAGGAGTAAGGTTTACCAGGAACAATACTGTTACTCGTGTAAGTTATCCTCGTGGAAAATACAAAAATACTCAGTGTTTAGCCCTTAAGAAGCCATTCGGAAGTTGTTGTCTTTCATTAAAGTTATGAGAGTCACAGGTAAAACCTTCCTATGCAGTATCTCTCTGTGTACTTTTCACCAAATACAGCAGTTGCTATTTCTTTTTTTCTTGTATTTTAGTTTGTAACTATAGTTTCTCAGACATCTGCTAGCGTAGTGCAAGGGTCTTCCCCCTGACCTGGCTATAATTGCTGCCAGTTTGAAAAAAAGGTAATGTTTTTCTTTTAAACACCTAGCGGTAACAAAGAAAAATAATTATTTGCGTAAATGAGATGTTGTGAAAATAATGGCTTAATTATTTCCAGCTTTTCACATTTGGAAAATATAAAAGTGAACACTCATCTGTTTTAAATATATAAGCCCTAAATATTAAGCAGCTGAAGAAATTCTTGCAACAACTAAACTTTTGTTGCATTCTGGCTTTTCCAAAATTCCAGATATAAAGTATCTTATTTTCTCATATTATTGCGAAATGGATTTGAAGTTCCTTTTTTCCCTCTCTCCTTATATTTTCCACTTTCAGGCTGTGAACCATTTGTATATTGTTAGCAATGCAGCAACAGTCCTTGGCATTAAGCCAGTATTTCTGATCTCCAGGAAGACAAGAGTAGTTGGCAAAGAATCGTTCTTAAGACTAAATTGTTTGAGACTGTGCTGTTCAAACCATTTCTGTATAGGATTGAAATCCATCATTTTAATTGCACCTGTTTGCTTTCAGGATAATTTTATATGGTTTCTTATTGTGAAATCATTCTGATTTCACATTTTTTTTGTTCACAAACTAAGGAACCTGGAAGAACACAAAAAGGAGATTCTGGGGTTGATATCTAAGAATAGAAGATTATTTATGCATGGGGTTTTTTTGTCTTCATTTTCTTTTTCTGTTCCTCTCACTGTCAATTTATTTGATGCACCATTTAGCTGAATCCACTGATTACCATTGGTTAATTAATATAACTATTTAATTAGTGTATTTCATTATTCCATATGTGAAAATGTACATTGTCTGCTTTTCAAAAATTATAACCATATCCTCCTCATTTGATTAAAAAAGCATCTTCATCCTCTAAGTAAACTGAACGATGTCTTTATTTCTGTGAATATAAAATTTTGATGCTGTCTTATGTAATAAAGCTTTAATGTTAATGTCTCATTTCTTTATGATATTTCTTATCTTCCCATTTCAGAAGAACCATGAATCATTCATATTGCATTTACCCCCAATATGAAAGCCTGCTTTACAATCAAGAGGAAAAATAAGTCTATTTTTACTTTAAAGAGAAATTTAGATACTGGTCAGCACAAAGCATTTCCCTGAAAGATTGTAATTCCATGGTTATTGAATGTGAAGTGACTTTGTTAGTGGGTTTTGTGGCAATGTTTGGAGGATTTATCTACCAATGAAACACACCCATGTGAGCGTGTTTGTCTTTTCAGTAAAGACAGTTATTATCATCATGCTATTTTTCACATTTAGCCAATTGAATAAGGATTTTTACAAGGGCATGTAGTGATAGGACAAGGGGGAATGGCTTTAAACTGAAAGAGGGTAGATTTAGGTTATATATAAGGAAGAAATTCTTCACTATGAGGTTAATGAGGCACTGGAACAGGTTGCCCAGGGAAGTTGTGGAGGCCCCATCCCTGGAAGTGTACAAGGCCAGGTTGGATGGGGCTTTGAGCAACCTCGTCTAGTGGGAGGTGTCCGTGCCCATGGCAGGGGGTTGGAACTAGATGATCTTTAAGGTCCCTTGCAATTCTAACCATTCTATGATTCCATGATTTGGAAGACCAAAAAGTGTTTATACAGTGCTTCCTTATCCTATGGTCCACAGAACAGTTTCACGTATCTTTCAAAGTATGTCTGACTACCAATAGACCACTGTTAGGCCAGAAAAACAGGAAGATGGGACACTGACCATATACATGTTGAACCGAATGAGAACATGTTTTATCACCTAGGAAGTAGGGGAACTTATTTTCTAAACCTGTGTCAAGTTACCTAGAAAACAAAACTCGGACTTAGGATTCATTGTATTCTTGAAAGTTATTCTATTTCTCACATACTAAGTACACAGTGGGTCTTTGTCAAGTGCCAGAGCAAAGGGGAAGAGTCAAGATTTCATGGGTATCTGATGGAACTCATGAAAATATATTCTATTGAAATGTAGAAAAGTCCCAAGTATTAGACCCATCAACAAGGCAGGTTAATTGAATAAACGCAGTGATTCATATCACTGAAGGACATGGCCTGTGCAATGAAATATTTGTAATTGGATTCAATATGAAACATCTCCTGAATTACGCAGTGACCACAGACTTGCAAAAAACCATGAAGGTTGGCACATATATTGGAGAAAAACAGAAATATTATATTCATTCATGAAATTCACCTTGAACATTCAGCGATTCCTACAAGTTAAATCTTCACACCACAAATTTAATGTGTAAGACCAGAAGATGCAGATCTGCAATCACACTTGGACTAATACAAATCACACTATATTCTCATATTTGTGCCTAAGGTATGAAACAGGTCCTATTTCAGAAATGGAACAATTTTTTCTTCTTTGCTTTGGTCTTTATTTGTTTAGTTTATTTTGTCTTCCTGTGTACTGCATGCCAATTTCTTGTTTGTTATTTTTTATTTTTGTAGACCATCCATGATACCTCTTTCATTCTAGAATTCTATTGACATTGGAATTTTCACACAACTTCACAAAAAAATGTGTAAAGTTTTCGTTGAATAGCTCTCTTCTCATAAATTTAGTTGCTCTACAGTGTTAAAAAAGATGAAAACTGCTAGTGATACATTTCTCTTTTCTATACAAAGGCAATGGAATTCACAGAGATGATGTACTTCTTGTTTTCTTAATTTTCTCCTGGATTTGCTTAACTGGAGATTGAAATGGTCTGGTTTTCACTTTAAGCCATTTTATCTTACTATACTTACAAGTGGACTGAGAAGTCTTTATTAACAACATTCTTTTCCCATTTAAATACTTACACACTATGATTAGATCTCTTCTTGCTGTTGTTAAGATAAACAGATTTAGCTCCTTAATTCTTTCACTGTAATGCACATTTTCCTGCCTTTTAATCAATCTCATGCTTCTGCTTTGAACTCTCTCCAACTGATCAACATCTTTCTAAACCTCCAAAAAGTGGATAAAGCTTTGCAATTGCAGTTGCGTGATTGCCAGATACAAAGATAATGTATCCTTCCTAATTGATAGTCCTCTGTTTAAACATCCAAGGATTTCCTTTGCCCTTTCGGCTATAGATCTGTAGTGAAAGCTCATGTTTGGCTCATTATCTATCATGACCTTTCTAATCCCTGCCAGAATCCTTGCCTCCCTGGGTAGATTTCTTGCTTTACAGCTCATCATATTAAGATAGGAGTTGTATATTTGTGCCCATGTTATCAAACTGTCTGGATTACTCGGGGCTTTTTTGTTTTGCTTTTTGGGTTTTTTTCCCTCTTTCTTCCTCTTTACTTGCTTCTTTTGTAATCCATTTGTCATCTCCTAATGGTAGCAGCAAGAATATATCAGATTTTCCTCCAGTAAAGGAGTTAAACAACAGAGTATATAAACAAACCCCCTTAAGTCCCACAGGGAGTGCACCTGTTTCAGGATGATTCCCTATTAACAATTACTTTTTGAAACATATCAGCCTTTTAATATACACCATGTTGGTTTTGTATCAAATGACATAATTATGGGAAAAGCACAGGATATGAGTTATATAGGAACGAGAATGTGAATGTATTGGCCTTTCCTTTTTTTTTTTTGCCACACATAGAACATTTGTTACTCTTTATTAATTAGTGAGAGAAACACCTGGGAAAAATCACCCAAAGTCACATCATGTGTGGCACACAGATTTCTTCTCCTAGTTCATTTGTAGCTTAAAGATTTGTGATAGCAGTTTTACATGACCCAGGGTGAACCTCCATTAACTGATTTCCTGGAGGAGTAATTAGAAGGAAATGATTTGCTTTTCTAGTCTCTACTTGAAGTTTACCTTAAGTCTCAAAGGTAAAATGAATAAAAGTGGAAGCAAAATATGCAAAGCTAAAAATAACACGAAATCACACATTTTCTTTAGTATTTGGTGTGTATGTAATTTTATGTGATGGAATTAGGTAGTACTATAGTTAAACTCATTCAAACCCCATCAGAATATTTGGCAAAATGCACAAAACAGTTTCTAAGCCCAGTTTATCCTTTTTTTTTTTTTTCCATATCTGGACCTTCCAACTTAACATGAAGAGTGCCATTGTATCAGAGTGAGATACTACTATGACTTTAAATATTGTCTCTTTTTATGGCACCTTCACTCAAACAGAACTTGTTCTTGTTTCCAGAAGCAGTTTAGTTACATTGCTGTTCTGTAGACTTTTTACTGGATTCTGGGAAATTATCTTTATTTGCTTTCATTTAGCCGGTGCACCTCACTTGTTACATCTGCTTCTCTGTGAGGAGAATTGTGCTCTATTTGACTATATGTGCACGTACGTGTGTGTTTCCCTTCTCCCATATTCTGAGCTCTGACTGCGGTCTATTATCTGGAGGGAAACTTTAGAAGCGGTATCATAGTTCAGGAAGCAGGAACTGGCTTTTGATAAAAGGCTTCCTTTTTCTCCTCCACAATACATCTGGGGCCTTTCCCAGTTGATTACTGTAATATCAGCTTAATGCAGCATTGACATAATACTGAGAACTCTAGCAACATTTTAACGCTGGAAAGAAAAATTTGCTAGCAGCAGGGATATTAATAAGCAAAGGTGCCCTGCTTTGGTTAATTGCTAGTCCAAAAGTCCCCTAAGCTTGTCACTCTGTATCAACTTTTTGGAGGTTTGCTTAGAAAATGGTTTGAAAGCCAGAAAAGCAGCTTGCCAGAAAGACATGCTGCTGTAGCAGACCAATTTTTGCCTGAAACTCCAGATGGATCATATGGGCACAAATTCCACAGGACTGAAGAGATCTTTTGTATTTATTTTTCCACACAAACATGAATGTATTTACAAGGGAAGGTTCAAACTGCTGATTTTAATCACTGGATTTGAGCAAGAAAGTTTAGTATTCACTAATAGTAGACATAGCCCCTTAAGGTAAATTAAAACTGGAAAAGTATGAAGTCTAGAAAGGAGAAAGAAAAACAAAAATGTACTTTTTGCCTTAAATTCTTATAATGTTTTTATATTTTTACTTTTTGTTGAAAAGCTAGAAGTATGGGGGTTTTTTTAGTTTACACATATCCCCTTCTTTTTGGCAAAATTGAAGAAAATGTTCCTATTACTAATAAACTAATTTTTATCAATAAAAAATTCTTATAAAATGAAGCTAATCTGTAATGCCTGCAAACAATTGGTGGTCAAGTTACCAGCCTTCTTGTTGCTGTTTGATACTATGCCATTTAAATTCTTTCTGGAAAATGTACAAATCTGTGGAGATTTTTGTGTATCATCCTCATTCAGGATTAAAAATCATACGCTAAATCATACAAGTCAGTCACTAGACCCTGGGATTAGGGAACTAACATGTTTGATTTTTACCTGTAATTGGACATATAAGCATAAAGATGTTTTGGAAGTTGGAAAAAAAAAATCATGCCTGAATTAATTACCAAATAACTTAAATATGTCCAGGTAAGCTTTACTACATAATAGATAAGAGTTAGTTGGTGTTAAAACTAATTTGAAGTATATAAAATCAACGGTTAGCAAAAGGAATGAGGGGTTCAATGTATAACGCAGTAAACTCAGGCTTAGTATCACAAATATTACTTAGTACGTAGAAATGAACTGGAGAATAAACCAAAGAAAATGGATGAAGCTTTTTTTGTTAGAAAATATACATTGTAGAACAATAGTGCATTGGCAGCGGATTTAAGAATGAGTTGTATCAACTTCAACTCCATGCCCGCTTCAAAGTGACTACACATGTATAATGTCAAGCGTGTGTTCCTGCGCTTTGTTGAATTGGGCCGGAGTGTTCTGTCCATGCAAGCTTAAGTCTTGCCACATTAAGAGACATGACTATAGTTAGTTGGTAAAGAACTACCAGATGTCAACAAGAGGCATATTTTTATGCCATGTTTGTCCCTTTTGTATGTACAGGGAGGAGAGAAAGGTCTTTCCGATTCCCTTGAATTACAAAAGAGTGATTAATTAATAATTACATTAATTCACCTCTCACTGTTTAGGCAGTATTTCTGAACTGGTAGAGTTTGTTGGAAAATCAGGCTTTCTCTTTTAAGAACAAATATGCATGCTTCAAAATTTTGCTTTTTTATAAATTAAACCAAATATATTGAAACTTCTTGTAAACCAGAATTTCTGTCAGAAAGGAAGAAAAAAAAGGACTTTGAAAACAGTGTTGGAAATATACACTATAATAACATAATTCCAGCCTGAAGCACACGTTCCTGTTGGTTTTACTTTCCTTTCTGTTGGCAGTGGTGCATCTGACAAGAGTCTACATTGAGTTGCTTCCAGAGTTCACGGTAGGTGGATCAAGGAAGTGCTGTAACACAGATTTCCTCCATTTTTCTGAGTGAGCACTCTGTCAGGTTTACCCCAAAACCATGGACTCACAAATTCATCAGAAAAAAGAAAACGTCACTGTAAACTCCAGTCATGTGTGTTGCCATGTGATGCCAAGACTCATTACAAGGGCAAAAATTTTGCATGACTGTACAGAAAGTTGTTAGAAACTTTCATAATAAACTGAGATCCTCTGTATGTCTACTGTTGATTTTTCTTCCAAAATTTTAATTTTTGATAATTAAACTGAAAAGTTTGCGTCCCAAGATTAAAAACATCTGCATTTTATAATGTATTTAACAATGAAAAGATGAATGAAAAGATCAGTTATATCTATGAGCTGTAAATCACACCTTTACAAGATACATTGAGCAATTAGGTATATCAGTGGAAGCCTGTTATCAACACTCTTTTCACTCTCTTCTTTCCTTCCCCACCCTGCTCCACGTATTAATGCTGCAAATTGAGTAAACAAACCAAAAGAATTCAAAAGCATTCTGCTTGTGCTTGGATATACCAGTCTGGCAAGGTCAAATTGAAATGACAACAGAACACTTATGGTAGTGAACTACCCAAAAAACTCCAAATGCCGTCATCTGAGTTTATATAGGAATGTGCGTATGCACATACATATATATGTACACTGGAATGATTCTAGATCTTTGTGTGTCCTTGTTTACTATAACTAATACGACGTCATTGTAAGATAAATAGCTGCACAGCTGCTTAGTCTGTTGATTGCAAACTTTGTGGGCCTGTTTTTGTCTTCCCAAGTACCGTAGGTTGTTACTTCAAACTTGACTAAAGTGAGGTTGCAAAATGCTGAAATATGATAAGGTAGCACTTTCAAACCACTTTACAGTCATTTTATAAAAACTTAAGTGATGAGCAGTGGCAAAAGACCCATTTTATTCAGTTTAGCAGATATTTCCAAGGTTTGCTATTCAGATAGTCTTTGATAGCATTTTAACTTTTTGCTCATTTCAAAGTCTATAAGCTTGTCCCCCTTAAAATTTTACTCCCCCTTGCTGTTTGCAATGTGTTTCCTGCAAAACCGATTTCTGAAAATCTGCAACGATAACCAAAGAGTAACACAACTAAAAGGTTTATAAAAACTGCTACACGTCTGTCCAGCACCATTTTTCTTGCTTCTTCATTTATTTATTTTTTTTTAAAAAGAACTAGTTGCAGATAAAAATAGATGGTTTAAAGAAATTCCAGGTCTTAAAGTAATTTTGTACTTTTCTTTCAAATGATCCTATTTCAAAGTCTATGTCTGAAATTCAGAACTGGTGGATATACAGACTATGCTATAAGAAACACAGCTAATTTGCACACGTGCTTATATGCAGCAATTTCAAGTACTGTTTGAAAACAGTCTAACTGAATTTAGGTGCAAGATTATTCTTATGTTTGTGGATACTGTCTCTACCAAGCTATGCCTGTAAGATGCTATCTGTTAAAGCAAAGAAAAAAGTACATTTTTTGTGCAAATAAGTATAAAAATTCGAAGTTAAAAACTCTGCACTACATTTTTCATTGTTATTGCAGGATTACTGTATGGCTGACAAAGCATATGGAAGTAGATTGGTTTTCCTTCTTACTTTAGACTGAATGCTACCTTAATTGGCAGGTCTTATTGGATGCAGAGTTCCTGTTCCTTTTAGGTCTTTCTTTTAACTTGTTTTAACCAGTTTTTAGAGCCATATGAACTGGTTCAGATTTTCAGATATTTGGGAACCTGTGCAATAACATGCTTCATTTACTTCAGCTTCTGTTTCTCCGTTTGTAAGAATCAATAGAGAGAAAGGCTGGATATGTTATGGAAAGGGGCACTTATCCTGTTTGTTGGAGCTTTCTGTGTCTGGCTAAGCAAAACAAGTACATAACACACTAAGAGGGTCTTCCATGCCATAAAGTTTTTAAACTGTGAATCCTGTTTCCTGCCTTCTTTTATAGTACAGTCTTCAAAGGAATAGTTTCTTTTGGTTGTCATTGATGTGCCTTATGCCAAGAAACTAATTACTCAAAGAATAGGAGGTAGTAAACACAAGAGGAAATTTCACAGAAGTCACATGAACTTTGAAAATGCAAGCAGCATTATATTGCTTCCCCTGAGTTTGGGTGCTTCAGTGCATAAAAATCCAAGCTTTTCTTATCTCAGACTTCAGTTCATGTCTCTGAGGCATAATTTGTGGTTTACACTCAGTCTTTAAAGGATTTTATTTCACCTCTGCAGCTGAGAAAAAACAGAATTTGACTGAACTGCTAGTAATCCCTAGAGAATGTGATCGTTCTACATTAGGTCAAGATTGTTAGAGAGGTATTCATTAAAGTCCCAGATGAGCAAAGCATTTAAGCTTATGCTTAAGTGCATCACTGTTCTGCAAAGCACTCACTGTGGCATTTAGACATATGTCTAAAGTTAAAAGCTTAAGCCTGCTAAATTGATGGCTATGTTGTCTGAAATGCTTTTTGCCTCAAATATTTGTGAAAGGTAATGCCAGTCTTTGTAGTTTGTTATCCCACCATTGTATGGACGGCAAAATTGTTAATGCAGTAATACTTTACTCTCAAAAAGGCTCTTTCTTTCTTCATCAGCTGCAAAATAAAAATACAGCCAGGCTTTAAGACCTCTGTTTAATTCTTTGCTTTCCCTGGAATCGAATTCCTGTCTTATTTCTATCTGTCTCTCAGAGTTCCTGAACTTATCTGATACTGAAATGTAATGGACTGACTAACATACTTCAGAAGACAGGCTACTCCTTCAAAATATCTAAATAAAGTCCAGCTCAGCAATGGCATATTTCTGACCTTTCTGACAAAAATATCAAACTATAATTTAAAATAAACCAAATAAAAGAATTGTTGTGATAGCTCTCCACCATATATTTTATTTAAATTAAATTTATACAAGCCACTGAATTTGTACAACTAGTATAATTCATGGAAACAGCTTAATTAGACCATTGCTTCTTTTACGTAATATATTATCAAAGCCAACAGAATGTGAAATGGTTGCAATTTGAGGTCCGTGAATTGTAAGGATTTATGTGATAAAAAAATTTATTCAAGCTTTATATCATTTTTCCTGAATTAGCATTCATAGACCTATGTCCTTAACCTTTATGTCTTTTCATAAATTGTTTGTGGTCATATTTTAAGGATATTGGTCCGTAAAAAATTTCTATATCAAGGTTCTTTGATTTCTCTGTGAAGCTTTTATGTAGAAGTCAAAGAACATAGGAATCTTAGTAACCTATTTAAGATAAAAGTACATGTAGTTGAAGGGTTAGATGTGATCCATGTAGTTGCACGACAGATATAATATAGATAGGGTGGACAGAAATTCAACGTTAATGCAGGTTTTGCACATTATGGGAAAAATTCAATAGAGTGGCACCTTTAAGCAGTCTAAACTTGGCACAAGAACATTACTTTCAATAAGTCATTTCTGAATAAAAGCCTTAAAAGAGAAAAATAACCCGAGTCTGCCGTATATCTTCCTTTACACCGTTTCCTATTCTTCCTACCGCTGCTCAATAACTATAACCACCACTTCCAGGCCTGCCCTTCTTCATGCTTACCAGAAGAAAGGCACTCACACATTTGGCATCAGCTTAATCATGAGAGAGTTTCTCAGATCAAGGTGGTAACAGCTAAGGCATTTGTAGAACTGTAAAACATTGTACTCGCAGAACATCTGCACCATCTGAAATTATGTGATTTTATGCCAAATTCATGAAACTGGCTGGAATTTACTTAAAAGAAACCAAATCATTTTCTCATGACATTTTCTAAATTACAGAGTTTTATCTCTAATTGTTTTGAAGAGACACACTTTCTTTGTTTTCACAAATTTACCTGGTGGCATGGTGATTTATTCTGAATTTAGGGAAGCATTTCATTACACCTGAAAAGTAAACTTGGGAAAATTGGTTGTAGATGCCCAGGTGCTGGGAGGGTGGGGGGAGCTGTAGGACTGCCCTCTGTGAGGAGACACAGGGGCTGCCCCATGCTGGACACAGCTGGCTCCAGCCACCTCCAGAGTGTCCACCACAGGGCACAACTAATCCTGTCAGCCAAGATAGTGATGCCTCTGGGAAAACAGATTTAAGAAAGAACAAATCCAACAGAAAGCAGAAAGGAGTGAGGAGAAAGGAAAAAGTGTGAGAAACAACCCTGCAGACACCAAGGTCAGAGAGAGGGAGGAGGTACTCCAAGTGCTGGAGCAGAGATTCCTCTGCAGCCCATGGAGGAGACTGTGGTGGAGCAGGTTGTCCCTATGCAGACCATAAAGGACCATGCTGGAGCAGATTTCCACCCTGCAGCTCGTGGAAGACCTCATGCTGGAGCAGGTGGATGTGACGTGAAGGAAGCTGCAGTTTGTGGAGACCCCGTGCAAAAGCAGGCTTCTGGCAAGAGCTGCAGCCTGTGGAGACAAGCCCACACAGGAAGCATGGGAAAGCACGAGGAGGAAGATGAGGCAGAGAGGAGCTGTTATGAACTGACCGCAATCCCCATTCCTCATCCGCCTGTGATGTTCAGGTTGCAGGGGGATGTAGAGTATCTGGGAGCGAAGGAGTGAAGCTGAATCTGGGAAAAAGGGGTGAGGGTGGTGGAAAGGTTTTGTTTTAAAGTTTGTCTTTGTTTCTCACCATCCAAATATATTTTAATTTTCAATAAATTAAATTACTCTTCTGCAAATTCAGTCTGTGTTGCCTGTGACAGTAATTGGTAAGTGATCACCCTGTCTTCATCTTGACCCATGAGGGTTTTCATTCTATTTTCTACCCCTGTCCTGTTGAGGAGAATGAGTGGAAGAGCAGCTGAGTGGGTGTCTGGCTGTAGTCCATGATCAGCCCACCACACAGGTGAAGTTTGTTGTGACCTTTCTACATTATGCTTAAAATTAAGAAATGAAATCTTATGTCTGTCTTGGCCATCCCACTAGCTACTATTTTTCTCTTTTTGGTTGTGCCCTGTGGAGAATCAATTATGAGAACCATAACTAAATCCTACACAGAATATTCCGAAACACAACTGTTGTCTGGATATTTTTCCTAATGTCATTAATTTATTATTGACCATTGCATTTCATGCTCTGATTACTTAGATAAAACAGAGTTAAGGCTAAATTCAGTGTGATATATTTATCCTTATAGTAGTTATTTCTGTCTTGTTCCCAGAGGAATAAAAATCTGTTAATCTACTCTATCTGAGGTATAGTTTTATAAGATTCAATGATTCTTTAATTCAGCCATCATAACCAATTAAGTTTATATCAAATCACACAATTAGCAATAAACCACCAAGGTTTAAGGCAAAGTATTTAAACAATTAGAGTTGTCATCAATTTTAATAACTACAAAGACCTAATTATGCTGCTAAAACAATTACAATCAGGTACCCATCCTAATATCTGTACCAGATGCTCTTAAGTCTTACTTTCCTTTGGGTATAAAACTGAACTGTGTGAATATTTGAAAACCAAGGAACAATCTCTTGTGACAATAGTGTTTCCTGGACACAAAATTTGTTTTAAAGAACAGCATTGCTCAAAATATAATGGGCGAGAAAATTAATCATTAAAAATTTGTGACAAAGTTTAATTATGACAGATTAAACCAAATAGACAAGTCTGTAAAACTAAGTCAAAACCAGATGTGATAGATGGCATCTTTTCGGATGGTATAATTTTCTTATTTGTTCCCTAATTGCTTCCTCTAACTATGTTTTATTCTGCTAAAAGTCTGGGGGTAGTAGACAGAAATGTGCTGTGCAGAGCCAACCTGAGTTTTTTGGGGAGGGCAGTGACTGCAGTTTCCCAAAGTGGGATGAGTACCTTGACCTGGGAGAAGAGTCCAGGGAAAAGGAGGGGTCAGGTAAGAATGGGGTCATAAGGGATGGGAAGGCAGTAGCAGCAGAACTTGGGAGGCTCCTCAGAAGAGCGTGGACCAAACATGCAACCAAGACTCATAGGTAATGAAAAGAAATAAACTTTTTCTAGGCACGCGAGGAGAAGTGCTGTATTCCAGGAAGCCATTAGAAAGGGATTGGGAAGAAACCAAGACTGAAGGAAAGAACACACCTTACCTACACAGATATCCAACAGACACAGATGAATCTTACAAAAATTCTTAGATGTGTGAAGTTTTGGGTATGTTCACAATAAAGACTTTTTGAGATAGATCAGAGATCTTCAAATAGTATGAAAACTCTGAAACTTCAGAGTTAGGGCTGACTTGCAGTTCCTTCACATTTTGTCGAGCAAATAACCTCAAATAATCAACTTCATGCAGGAAGAGTAGATAATGATACTGTTTTTATTTTACGGAAGATATTACAATTATTATTTCTTAATGATTGAGAAGGAAATAATATCATCCATACTTTATCTTCTTTATATTTCTTTATTCTCTTTATAAAAAAAACCCCAAAACCTGAGATATGCTATGAAGTAATTTCCCAACACAGCACAATGTGGTTCAGCCATTAAATCACCTTCTCTTCCTATATATACTTCTGTTGGCCTCCTCACTGGCAGCCAAAGGCATTTGCAAATCTTTGTGAATTCCTGGAAAACATCCAAGTCATTTCTTGATTCAGGCTGCTGGCCAATATTATCCTGGAGTTCAGCAAACAAAAACAAACAAAAAAGTGAAAGTGTGGTGAAAAGTCTAGTGAGAATATAACAAGTTATGAATTTTAGGCTACATTATCACATTTTTTCATTTCTTTTAATCATGCATTTAAGAAGACTGATTAGTTTATTCTTTATAAAGCTTTCCTTGGGGTATTCGAGTAGCCATTTCTTATATCAATGAATTTCTATCAACTACTTTTACTTAGGTAACATATGTAGTTCTTAGAAAGAAAAAACACTCTTCTGATGAAGAAACTGGGAAAGGGAGCTGGATTTTGTTCTTGACTAGGCTAGTGGCTTTTCCTATGGTACCAGCTAAGTTACTTAAGGCGAGGTTCAGAAAAACACTTTACTTATAAACCACAATGCCAGTGTATATTCTTAGCAGAGAAACATAGAAATTGTCTCTAGTCCACTTAGGCACTTCAGGTATTGTAAATAACTAGATTTAAGTTAAGTGCCAGAAGTTATTCAGTAAGTATACTTAGAAGCATTCCTGCTTCATTTTTTGTGCTGAGTATACAGGTGACAATTTTTTTTCTCAAGGCTTTCTGGAACTCAGAGACAAGGTTCTTCATTGTTATATACTCAAAGATTTATCTAAACCTCTTTTAAAACTAACACTCACTGATCACACGGAGTTCAACTCAAAACAGTGAGCTCCTGCTCCTGATTTACCCATTGAATTAAAGGTGAGAGCTCTCTCTCTCCTTCAGGAAAGGAAAAACCTGTATCCTTGGCCTTCTGCAGCCTCCAGGAGCTGCAATCACAACTCCCACTTCACAGGGTAGCCTAGATACCGTGCAGAAGGTTAACCTCAATGAAAACCTCCTTCCCACCTGCTTACTGAGGCTAGTGCATTGGATAGTCAAAATGACACCAGAGAGAAACCTCAGAGAAACCATGGGGGTAATAAGGGGGTAATATGTTAATATAAAAGCTGTCCTGTGATTTGGATTTAAAGTTCAGAACTGTTCTGTGCTAGGTCAACAGTCATTTTTTTTAACACATTCTCTTCAACTTCAGAATGGAGGTAACATTTCTATACCTGTTTAAAATATTGAACTAGTTGATATTTTTTGAATAGTTTTATGAATTGAAAATATGTAGTTTAGAAAATAAAATGTGTCTTTGAAACCTATTGACTTTTTGAAAACTTCTACTATTCATAATATTTTTATGACAATTTTATTTACTTTTTTTTTCTTTCAAATCGACAGACCGTTATGTGGTCTCTGATTTTCATTTATATGGGACTTCTAAAAATGAAAAACATCAGTGATTGTTTCAGGTGGATTTGGGTTTTCTGGTTTGGTTTTTCTTTTTGTCAGATCCTTGAAATGGAAACAACTTTGACATCTGGAGTTTTTTTAAGATAGAAAAACCAGCCAGTTCTAACCGCATAGTGTGTTCCTCTAGCATCAGTCATTTTTCATTCTGACCTTCCTGATTGTACCTTGTGGCAATAATTTATACTAATTGGTTTTCTGATTTCTTGTGTCTAAGATACAGTAACCTATGATAACAAAACGCTTTTATCCCAGTTATATATATATTTATGTTCTTCTGCACATCTTTGACTCAGTGTTATGTCTTTTTAAAATTTTTGAGTAGTATCTCACTGACATTGACAACTAGATGTAAATTTTGCTCTCTGTGATTCAAAACAGTATAGCAAACAGTTATCTCTGCAGTCTGTCTTGACCATAGGCAGAAAGTATGGCATGGTTAGGCTGCTATAACTATCAGAATAAGTTTAGCCTGATGGCTCACGGACAGCACAGGTGTGTGAGTGAAGTCTGAATATATTGAGAAAGGGTGATGCAAACAACAGAAGGAAGATCATTACAGCCATCTTTTCTGAAAAAGCCTCATTGATCTTTCCATTGCCAGTTAGTTTATGTACCGAATAGCAATATATATGAGTGAATAATTCTTCAGTGAATGAGGCCCCCAAACAACAGAGGATTTAAAGTAAAAGATTAACAGGGTTATCACTTGTTGTAACAATTACCAGGAGAGTAAGAGATAACCCACTTATCAGCAGTTCATTGTTAACTTATTGAGAAAACTAGCATTGTTATGCTAAAGGATTATCTGATCAGAGGGATATTGGTTTGTATTAGTCATGTAGTGTGCAATTCATTTTAGATGAATACCAGCTTCATTCCAATCACCTTTATGAAGGACATTGTAAATCCCTAGAGAAAAAGAAGAATTTATTAAGCTAGTAAAATATGTTTCATGTACAGTTGTCTATTTGCTTCAGTATTAATGTAACACAGCAGTAGCTATTTGGCCTTCCTCTAAATGGTGAAGGTAAGTTTTTTAGGTTAAAAATGAGATAATCTGAAGGCTGATTGTTCCCCAGTAGGCTAAGTCTTTTTCTGCTCTGCTGCCAGCTATGCCATGTTGCCACAGTCTTGCAGCAGTTGTCTGCATAATGAGCTAATGCAGAGTTAGAGCGGAAGGAAAGTATGCACTTTCCCTAGCTTTCTGCAAGGTTAGACCTCTGCTGTATGGTTGGTATGACTGAAGAGCAAAACAGATGCAAAAAAGGCAGGTGAAGTGACTGGTCAGATGCAGAACTCCGTGTTACATCTCTGGGTACCCATCCTGGGGAATGTGAAGCTTCATTCTGCTTGTAGTGTAGTGATTCTGAAGTTATTTGTTCTCAGTTCTGATAGTCTAATAAAACCCTACACTTTATTAAGAATGAATTACTTCATTGAGAGCTTTTATAAGAAAATGAAAGGCTTACGCATTGGTTTGATGGTACAACAATCTGGCTATAAAGCTGTCTGCACTAGGTGTAAACCATTAGAGGCACAACGCACAAAGTACTGTTCCAGTATAAACTTGTTCTATTTGTTCAAGTGGGTTTAAATAATTTTGTCAGTTAACTTTATATAAGAAAGCTTTAGTCTGGATCAAGTACTATTTGACCAGGCCGCTCTATACCAGGCTATTTGTTGTCTGCTCTCCCACAGCCAGCAAAAAAACAGTGTAAGCTCCCTAGTGTGTACTCTGGTTAATTTGACAGACTTGTGAGCTTGTGCTTTACTGCCTCCTTATCAGGTTGCCTGTTAGTGGGTCCTATTATTTTGGACAGTATAATGGAGACTCATAAAATCTTCCAGTTTAGTTTTATCCAAAAGAAATGCAATCTGTACACTCCCAGGTTGCTTTACCATGTGAACCCACAATTCAGGGACCTGAAAAGCTAAGAAAACCACCGGTTATCAGGAGATTTCAGATGAAGAATACTGACTTTTGTTGTGTCAGACTATAATTCAGTATGAAGACTGTTATTTGTTACTATGACAAATTTACGTATACACAAGCTTTTATGTACCCTTCAAAGGCACAAGAACATATTAAACCAGTTACACTTGTGACCATCTGGAGAATCTCCACGGATTTTCAAAAAGTTTTTTCAGACTTACATTACAGTATTTAAGAACACATTTTTGCCCTTTATTCCTTGCCTCAAGGAGCCCATAATCAAATTCACACAGATGCGATAGATGAGGCAAAGAAAGAAAGATGAGGAAACTTCCTCTAGCTCATCTCCATGAAAGATCTATGTCTTATGGAAGGATTTGAAAGAAGGATTTGAGCAGACAAAGAAGTAGAAAACTGTCCAAAAAATAAACAGATATACTGATCCATTCAAAATTATAATTAGCTTTAATATATTGGACTCAGACTTTGGTTTCTCCTTTTTTTTCATTTTTATGATGATGAGACAAAATGTAAGAGAGGTAAAGTTTGAAGAAAGAGGAAGTTTCTCATGCTGATATTGCTTGATAAACTTGTAGGCATGTTCATCGTGTACCAAAAGTAATGCTTAAATTGACATACCTCTTTGGCTACTAGCTTTGAACATATTCCCAAATGTTAGTATTTTGGCTTAAGTGGCGAATGAGCCAGCTATCTTCCTTGCAGGATGAAATTGGTTCCTTGCAGGATGAAATTGGTTCCAACTGTATCTCAAATACAGCTAAAAGGAAGATGCATGTGACCAAGAAGACAATGTTCCTAAAGGTCTGTCTTTTAAAAAAAAAACAACAAATAAAAATCAAGGTATCTAACTGAAGAAATCACAGTTCCCTACAGTTTCCCTTAAGTGTCATCACCTTTGCTATAATGCTGCCAGTAGGAAATGTAAATACTTCTTTCCCAAATGTACTGTTAGACTGACTACCTGTTAGCTCAGTAAGGCGATGGAATGCCAAAATGAGATGTTATAATCAAGAGACAGTGTGTGAGATTTGTCCATATAACAAGTATCCACTCCTGTTCTTGATGTCGTTTATATTTGATGGTGGGAAGAGGCATCTGTATGGTATAATTAATTTCAACCTGTTGAAAATAGCTGAAACTGGTCAATGGCATTGTGCCCTTGGAGTGTACGTGTCTCCTTGACAAAGAAGGAGTTTGGATATTCTGATCAAAAGTCAGATATCTACAATACATGCAGGCATCTAAAATTAGATGTAATAATCTCACTTTAATAATCATATTCCAGGTCAGATTTTCACCATTTGATGTGGGGACAAGAATTTGGTACTTCTAGACAAAGTTGCATAAATCTTCAGACAGGACAAACAGTGCATATCCAAACGTAATATCTGACATTTCATCATATAAAGAACCCTCAGTCAGCTGCTGTGTAACAGGGCTGTATATCTTGGCATTTGCTGTAGTTTCAGGTGCCTAGCACCTAGATCTGTTATGGTCTCTCTTCTATTATGACACTCATTGGATGTACTCACCTTCCCAGTTGAATGAACTCTTACACATTCTTTGTACATATCAGGCAACTAGGAGAAGCAAAAAGAAAAGAAATGACCCCAAGGTTGAAGTGAAGCTCTGGCAGAGCTGCTGAAGTTTGCGGTGCATGATGACATAGTAAAATCAGAGGGATGAACTTTCCATACTGATGAGACAGCAAGAACATTGTGCTGCATATCAGTCAGTAGGCACCAAGCAGCTGGTCGTGAGACATGTTGATCATGGGAACAAGAAGTTGAGCTGACTGCAAAACACAGAGGAAAAGTTCTTTCTTCCCTTTTATTAATGAACAGGAAATAGACAATGCTTGGTAGCCATCTGATACCTCCCAACCCTCCTAGAAGAACATAGCAATATTTCCCTGTCAGTCTACCCAGGATCAAACAGTGACTCAGAGAACCTTGGTCCATAAAAATCCTTTTATCGACATAGCTGCTCTACCACTTCTGTGTTAGTTTAGCTATGTTAACAGTTCCTGTGCTGACATCCCAAATCTCTTCTAATAGTTCAACACTTTTCCTCTGCATTCATGAAACAAAGGAGCTTCTTCGAGTCTATTCTTTTGGTTCCTTGCTCAGTCCACCTCTTACGTGAGCTCAGGAAACAGCTGAATCATATCTTCTGGCATGCAGAGCAAGCTTTCTGAGACTAAGACCTGCAGCTCCCAACTTCTGCAAATAACATGCATTGAGTTGTTAAGTTGAAACAGGATTCCTCTCTTATTCTAGGTAATGGAAAAAATGAATAAAAGATAGAACTGCAATAAAAGGGTAGGAAAAAAGCCAAAGCAGACAAATTATAATAACCTAGAGCCTAAGTTAACTATAAAAATTTTACAAGAGCAATAGCTGCCCCTCACCCCTTTAAGAATGGAAGGCCTAGAATTTCAGCATGAATTCTTTTCACATTGGTGTTTAAGATTACAGTATAAACCATCCTGTCATAAAATATATATTTAGTAGATCTATGCTGGAATACTTCTAGTGAATAGGTAATAGGGGAGACATTGTACAAATGCTTAAATAGGGCACTTAGAGCTTGCCCTGGGACTTTCAAGAAATAAATCATCACAATTATATATTCATCTATGCAGACACCTAACCTTAATTCTGAAGCTAAATTGATGGATCACAAACATCTTTCATATTGAAAATTATAATATGGAATAGGAAACTAGATATTATTTCGCATCCAATTTACATCAAGGATTATGATATGGAAGCTCATTGTACTTGGCTATGATTTCATTATATTGTCTGATAAAATAAGTGCATAGCAATCTACTCTTGATAAACCAATAGCACTTAATTTTTACCAAAACTATCAATGAAAATATCATCTCATTAAAAAGATTATCTGTTTATGCATGGATTTGTTATGTGACAGGCACTTTTGGCATCAGAATAATCTTCTGTTGACTAAATTTCTGAGAACCGTACTCGTAGTGGGCTCTGGGGTAACCTTCCTGTGTACCTAGCACATTTTCTTGTGTTAAGTCCCATCACTCTGTACAATTGTTCCAGCTGTCTTTGCATGATAACATTACATAGAAAAAACAATTTGTCACCTTCCCTAGTGACTTCTGCTATAACCTGCTTAAAATATCTACCTAGTTTCAACTTGACCTCAGTAAACACTGCTTAGAAAGTCAGATGCAGAGCACCCATTCTTAGTATTGTTGTAGCAGGTCTACAGTAGAAGTGACTTTTGAGCTCTATTTTTGGTTCTGTCACTGACATCTGTCTACCATTTTTAACTGATATCCACTACATATTAATAGAAACCTCTTGTGTTGCGGTGTTCTTTTTATGTTGGTTGGGGTTTTTTTCCCCTCTAGTCTGCTGGTTGTTGGTGGGATAGAGTTAATTTTCTTCATAATACCTCACATAGAGTTATGTTTTGGATTTGTGATGAAAACAGTGTTGGTAACACGGTGATGTTTTAGTTATTGCTGAACAGTGCTGACACAGCAACACGGCCTTTTCTGCTTCTCATGCTCCACTGCCAGCAAGTAGGCTGGAGATCTACAAGAAGTTGGGAGGGGACACAGCTGGGACAGATGACTCCAACTGACCAAAGGGGTATTCCATACCATATGACATTGTGCTCAGCAATAAAATCTGGGGGAAGAAGGAGGAAAGGGGTGATGTTCAGACTTATGCCATTTGTCTTTTTTGCAAGTAGCTGTTACGCTTGAAGGAGCCCTACTTTCCTGGAAATGGCTGACCACCTGCCTGCCAATGGGAAGCAGTGAATGAACTTCTTATTTTGTTTTGCTTATCCACACAGCTTTTGCTTTACTGTCTTTCAGAGTTTTCTCACTTTCAATTCTTCATCTTCCCCATCATTCTCTTCCCCATCCCACTAGGGGGTTGGGGGGGAGCGAATGAGTGGCTCTGTGGGGCTGGCCAGGGTTAAACCACAACATCTACACGTAAGCTCAGGTGTTATTTATCTATTTCTACAGCAAAATTGTAAAAAATGTAATAGTACAGTTGGTATCTTCCAGTTCTCTATGAACATGACCAAAAGGATCTGGAAACATAGTAAGTTCACAACAATTCTGTAGTTACTGTGAAGAATATTCAATTCATGTGATATCAGTATCACCAGACCTGTGAAACTCTATGTATCATTTTTTCTATGTATTGTAAACTAACCAAAATGATCATCTGTTCCAAAATCCATAGCAATTTTAAAATATCACTGAATCTTAATGCAAAATTAGCAGCTATGTTCTTAAAATGCCTTCTGTTCTGTGACACTGTGCTACGAGTTTTGTTTTTACTATTGCAACAGTGCCAAACTTATTCACCAAATTTTCACTCTAGACACCAGATTGGCAGACTGCAAAATCTCTTTCTCTGATTGATAGCTGCTTTCACTAACCTACTAATTTTCTTAGAATTCTATTTGTTAATTTAATTTGCATTTTCAAAGAGAAAAAAAGAATCATAGGAAGATGTCTGGACGCTTTCACTAATTTTTTTTCTTCCATAGGAAGGGGGAGAGATGATCACTGAAGTTTCAGCCTCAGAGTTAGATTCTGCTTGCCAATTTTGCTCATAAAATGTACATAACTCTTTTTATTTTTATTTTTTTTTAATATCCTTATAGCTTAACAGGGATTCATGCTGCTCCTCATGGTTATGGTCAGTTATGGATTGATGAAGAAAGCTAAGAGAGCTTAATCTACCTGCCCATTCGTTCTTAATTCCTACTCCTTTGCAGAACTGTTGCAAGCTCACACACTAAAAACGTCAAAGCATTCTGTGCTCTGTACCTCAGCAGCCTCCCAACTCCTTGAAGCTACAAGCCAAACTCAGAAAATTGTTTTTCCAAATGAGTCAAAGAAGACCTTCTGCCTAGTTTGTAACTGAGCACTTTTTAACCTAAGGCTGATGGTTCAGGCTGAATTTCGTATGTTAAGACCACCAGGGACATGATGAGAAGGTAGCCGTAGTGGAGAATGAAGTTTGCTGTTTTACAAGCAGTCCATTAAATGGCTGAATCAGGTAATACAGTTTCAACAGACAGCAGCTCCTGAAACAAGAGAGAAACTGTAGTAGTGTTCAGTAGACTGCCCTTAAGTGTGCTGCTATGGCACATTGCAAGAGCATGACCTCGTCATGCTTTTTCTAAATAGTCTACGCTGTGCCCTGACATAATATCTGAAAGCCTTCAACATAAAACCAATAACACGTTCCTTTTGAACCTATGAATTAGCTAGTGTCTCCTTTTTTAGTCTCATAACTCTGTTTGGGTTTTGTTTCAATATGCAAATCCTAGTAGAGCTTTCCCAAAGCTGTTGGTATTCAGATCTGAATTTTTCATTTGATCCCAAGTCCATTTAAAAGTCTATTAATATATGTTCTGAAGTTCAGTGATTAGGGGTTGTTCCTGCAAGGTGGTGAATACTCTGGCTCTGACTCACCAAAACACTTAAGCTTATACTTAACTTCAAGTATGACAAGTATTTTTGAAGTTCCAGAGAAATTAGATATGCATTTTGGTGGTTTATTGGGTCATATGCATAATACTCAGTTCTTGTAGAATCAAGCTTTATGATATATCTATATATATATACACACACACACACATACACACAGGTAAGAGCATACATACGTCCAATGCACTTAAAATGTTAGTACTGTAATTTGATTTTGTTTTACTGGTAAGACATTCTTGATATAATTCTACTGAGTGCAAAAATTACTGCTATGCATAAACTAGTGTAGGTGTATTTATAATAAAGTCCAGAAATTGTTGAAATAGTCTGCTAGCAATCGTTCACTTCTCACACAATAACTCTAGCTAAACAAACAAAATGAATACTATATTTGAAAGCCTGAATTCAATAAATTTCCCATGTCTGGATATAGGAAATGAAGTGAAATGACATTTCTATCAAATCAAGACAGTGTGTTGTATAAAGCAATCCTGAAAAACAAGCCAGTCCTACTGCAAGAGAATGTACACTACACTGGTATCATACTAGGCTGCAGTTTACTTTTTGGCCATGACATGTTAAGGTTTTGCAAGTATATCAAACATTACATTGGAATATTTATCTAAATTACTTTAGCTACATATGTTTTCTAGCTCCTGCAAGGCCAGCTTCACAGCCTAGACACAATATTACTCAGCTTTTATAAAGTCATCTTTGTCATTCACTGTTGTCCTTTGCTTACATACTTTACTTTGTAAATGTGTATTATCTAAAAAAAATTAAGGGAAACAGACATTTCCACCTTTTAAGGAGTTTGATATCTAATTTTATTTAACTAAATTTAATTTTCTTTCTCCAGCTGTCTTCTCTTTTGTTTGTTTCTTCTTGTTGTTGATTTATTGCAATTAATTACATAGCCATATTGATTTATATTTTAAAAAAATCTATGCATCCTTTTCAAATGAATATGAACCCATCTAACATTTGACAGTGATATGAGCTTTCTCCTGGGGAATATCTATTCCTGTATCAAACATTTCCAGCACAAACAGATGTGGATTTTATGTGAGACTTATATGATTTTCAGCTAGCTGAATTATTTGTTGTCAAATTATCCAACAAATTTAATCTGTTGTGTTCTTCTGAATTATTCATATGCCAGTCATAATTTCTGTAAGCATAACATAATGTTCATCAAATAATTTGTCCAAATAAATATTAGCTTTTTTATTATTGAACTGATTTTTCAAAGCCAATTTCATCTTAGTCAAATGCCTGGCTCTGGAAAACAGGGACAGTGTTAGTCCCTGAAAATCTAGACCCAGTGTTGGCAGTGTCACTTCTTGGAGGTCCTACTGGTCCTGAGGCATGGCACAGGGTGTCGAGAAACTCAGGTAGCCTCAGAGAGTAGACTCTGTTAGGAGTCTTACACAGAAATACAGGCACCTCAGCAGGAATCTACCTGGACACAGCAAAGCTCACTGCTGATGCACACTGCTCTGTGATGGAAATTCTTACATTTTCGACAGGGTGCAAATAGAGAAAGAATTAGGTGTCAGCAAACATGAGCAAGAGTAATCACAATCTCCACGTAAAAAAAAAGCTGAGATGAGTAAATTCATGCACTCCAAAGATGAGGTGACTATCTATCAAGATTCACAGTCCTAAGCCACCATCAGGATCCTGGGGACTCTATAAGTCATAATGATCCTGAGGAGCCTTCCTGAGCCCTCCATCCAAACCTGAGCTATGCTTTAAATGTACGTGTCTCTAGTCCTGTTCCTGAATGACCTGGATTTCCTGGATTCCCTTCAAACTTGATTTGTTACCTCAGTTTTGCCAGATGCTCACCAGATATTCAATGGGACCCATTGCTGTCACCAGCTGGCTCTGCTCACCTGGATCAGATGTTGTGGGACTGTGCTTGGAGTGGTCACTGCCCACCTGCTTTGTGGCCACCCTTAGCTTGCCATCCACGGCCCCTGACACTGCTGCCTGACAACCCCACCCTGAAGGCCACCACACTGTTGCTGTCACATAAGGCAGAAAGATAAAATGTCGTGAGGAAGCTGCATGTCTGTCTGCCCCATGTCTTTACTAAGCAGCACTGGAGCGAATGTTTTCGGTCTGACCCGTGAACCTCTGCAACTTGGAATAGTAAGTTTTAAATTTTTATGGTGGATACTGCCCCATCCTGGAATTGCAGGGAATTTTAGTCTCTGCAATAAGAAATTGGGCTTTGCGTTTCACTGTTTCACACCAAGTATGTAAAATAAGGTCTGGAATTCGGAATTCCTCCTTTGTTCTGTGATTAACCTGCTGTGAATCTAGAAATTTGTATTCGTTTATGTGGTGGTTATGTGGGTGGTTACAGAGAAGACAGAGCCAACCTTTTCTCTGCAGTGCAGAACATAAGGACAAGATACAGGAAAGGAAATTCTCACTAGATATATAAAAGAATCCCTCACAGGTGGGGTGGGGGGACAAGCATTAAGACAGGTTTCTCAAACAGGCTGTATGACCTCCAACTTTTTAAGATAACCAAAACTTGACTGGGCAACATCCTGAATTAACCTAATATAACTTTAAGGTGGTCACTGTTTTAAGTGTGGGTTTGAACGGGATGACCTCTAGTGATCCCTTCCAGTGTAAATTATGCCGCAGTCAAAGATTCTGTATTCTCTTTTTTCATTCCTTTTTGACTCCTAGTGAATTCAGAATTATTTCCTGAAGGACATAACACAAATCCCTTTGTGCATCTTTTTTACTACAGAAAATTGAAGGACAATACAGAGATAACAGCTATCTTTATATCATTTTTTTGAGTGGGCTGAGTTTAAAATTAATCTGTGCAGTTTGCACAGTCTGGTCTCCTTTTTCCACATATAGAATATTCTTTCTGTGTAAATGCTGAACTAGGAGTAGTTCATAGTTTGTTTCCCCTATGGCTGACCCCTGACAGCTTAAAAATATGGACTGGAAGAAACAGATAGCAAAGTTTACATCTAAAGCCCTACAATATTCTGGCCAGAGGTATAGAAAAACTCTCCTAGAGAATGTTAAAATCTGAGATTCAAACAAATGTTAAAGGACAGAGACAAACATCCCACAGTTAGTGAGATGAGCCATTTATTACTAATTAAATCTATTTATTTCATTATAGCCTTACTATTTTATGCATGTGTCGTGGGGGAATTTGAGTAGGGTGGCCACAAGACAACCACCCTCTGACACATAATCCAAAATTTATCTATGGAACAGGATGGTTACGTCACATGGATAGTGATTTCTATCCCAGGATTTCTGTTCTACAACATAGACTTACTACACACGCACACTGATCGAAGCTCCTCTGGTCTGGTTAAAGGTGGAGTGCTCCACAGGCCGAAGATAAGAGGACGTTCACCCTGAGTGTGGAATGAGTTGGGTCCTGGCAGGCAGCCTGGCCCCCACATGTAGCAGTTCCACTTTGGACTCAGCTTTCTGCACTGTGTCCAGCATTTGTTCATATATGTGTTTCCCTCCCTAAGGAGCTTCTGTTTTAACTACTTACTTCTTTCTGAATTATAGCATGGGTATAAACTGCCAATGGACGCAGCAATTATATGGCTTGGTGGTCAATTTCTTTCACTTTCTTTACATTTAAGACCTTCTATCACGCTTTGGTCTCCTTCTCCCAATGTCCTACAAATATGTGAAGTCAGCAACAGTTACAGAAGTTTGTCTTTGTTTTCAACTCATACCTAGGGAGTAAGAGGTGGGCAGATGTAATCAAGGTCTGTTTTATCTAAGTGGTGCTTGAGGCTTCACCCCATAAAGTTTGATTCTAATTGACAGAAAAGTGAGATGTATGCATCAAATGATACAAGTCTTTATTTCTGGGTTAACGATCAGGAAAAACGTATTATGTTCTTTAAATACCATTGAATGGTTGGGACTTTATAACACTTACAGAGAACTATTAATGGAGTCATAATTATTGAAGATTGCAATCTTAAAAAATAAACTGCATACAAATTAGTATGCAGATATAGGAATGAATTATTTGGCTCTGTATATTGTTATTTTTTAACTGAGCAGTAGCTAAAACTAATTCTAATCCTGTCTCAAGCTGCAGATGTTTTCTTTTTTTTTAATTCTCTCAAGCATTTGTTAGGCCATAAACCAAAACAAGGAAGTTTTCTTTCAGGGACTGTCCTAAATCTAAGCTTGCTTGCTTTCTGTTTCTGCACCCAGGTAAAATGCACTGAATATTTCCTCTGCAAGCTCTTTAACCTATAAATAACAGGGGTTTTTTAACATTGGAGATTTGACTTGCTCAGGAGATCAGGTTGTAGGGCTATTGGTGATGGGAGGGAGTTGTAGATTAACCCCAGTAGGCAAAGCACCACACAGCCGCTCTCGCTCCCTTGCAGTGGGATGGGGGAGAGACTCAAATGGGTGAAAATGAGAAAACTCAAGGGTTCAGACAAGGACAGGTTAATAGGTAAAGCAATAGCTGCATGTGTAAGCAAAACAAGATACAGAATTCATTCATTATTTCCCACTGGCAAGCAGGTGTTCAGTCATTTCCAGGAAAACAGGGTAAAGGTTACTTGGGAAGACAGATGTCATAACTCTGAATATCCCCCCCTTCCTTCTTCTTCCCCTAGGTTTTATTACTGAGCACGACATCATACGGTATGGAATACCCCTTTGGTCAGTTGGGGTCATCTGTCCCAGCTGTGTCCCCTCCCAGCTTCTTGTGGACCCCCAGCCTACTTGCTGGTGGGGTGGGGTGAGAAGCAGAAAAGGCCGTGACGCTGTGTCAGCACTGTTCAGCAATAACTAAAACATCACTGTGTTATCAACACTGTTTTCATCACAAATCCAAAACACAGCATCATACAAGCTACTATGAAGAAAATGAACTCTGTCCCAGCCAAAATCAGTATTGTTCCTGCACAGGTGACTTCTCCAAAAATCTCCTACATTTCTTCCTAGAGTGGCTGTTTTTGTGATTTCTATACATGGTGACTATAGGTTCTGCTCATGTTCTTTGAGCCAAGAAAAGAAAAGAGAATAGAGAAAATACAATAGTGAGCCTATGATCTAGTTCTTCCTTCACATCTACTTTGCAGAGTGTGGAGGCACAAGAGCAGATAATGACATACATACACCGCTGAACAAAGAACATCCTAGGAACCAGATTTAAATCAATGACTAGAACATATGTGTTGGAATTCAGGTTTTGTAGCTAGTTACATCCAAGTTAAGTACCTAAATTGGACCTTTTATTTCCAGTCACAAATTACCTCATTTAGCTTCCAGCCTTTTGATGTTTTCTGTTTATGTCTTTGATTAGGCAGTTGATTTCTTAATCACATCATGCACATATTCATTCTTCACAGGTGCAAACTTTATCCAAAATTAAAAATCTGCACTTCCATCTGTAAAATAATGACTCTGGAGCATATATGTTCTTTATGTATCACATAATTTCAAAAAATATTTTCCAGGCCATGATGTATTTACAAGTGCTAATGGGAATCATTTCAAAGTGATATAGAATCATAGAATCACAGAATCATCTAGGTTGGAAGGGACCTTTAAGATCATCGAGTCCAACCATCAACCTAACACTGCCAAGTCCACCACTAAACCACATCCCTCAGCACCACGTCTACACATCTTTTAAATACCTCCAGGGATGGGGACTCAACCACCTCCCTGGGCAGCCTATTCCAATGCTTGATAACCCTTTTGGTGAAGAAATTTTTCCTAATATCCAATATAAACCTCCCCTGGCACAACTTGAGGCCATTTCCTCTCCTCCTATCATTTGTTATTTGGGAGAAGAGATTGACCCCCTGCCGCGATTGAGAGACGGGACGCAGCTTGATGCAAGCTAAATGTCGAGTTTATTAGGACTATCCACAAGTATTTATCCAGATCAGAAGGCAACGTATTTCAAATCGATTGGTGCCTTCGACACATATTACAAACTGATTGGTTCATACTCATCTCCTGTGTTAACTGCTAATTGGTTGCCACTAATACAATCTTCTAAACATTTGCTTTCCTTAGCTGTAACAGTCTTCCCTGTGCAGAACAATAGTTTCTCAGTCATGAGACAGCTGCCTAATCTTTATCTACACACAGAGTCAGTACTCCCTATTCTTCTAGGGTACAGCTCTTATCTTAATCTACCCAAGGCCTGTGGCCGACAAGGTCCAACACATTTCCTTCCATCAGCTGAACAGCACTAGGACTTTTTCTGAGGCCAGTCAAATCCTGCCCCACATCTCCCCCTTTCTGTTGCACAACAAGAACCTTTTTTATAGATCGTGCTACCAATCTTTGTAAACACTGTAACAGACAGGGTAAAAAAAGCAGCAAAAGAATGAAAA
>VFFE01008014.1:5220155-5264980 GCA_008921705.1 Burhinus oedicnemus | reverse complement strand
AACTCTGTCCCAGCCAAAATCAGTATTGTTCCTGCACAGGTGACTTCTCCAAAAATCTCCTACATTTCTTCCTAGAGTGGCTGTTTTTGTGATTTCTATACATGGTGACTATAGGTTCTGCTCATGTTCTTTGAGCCAAGAAAAGAAAAGAGAATAGAGAAAATACAATAGTGAGCCTATGATCTAGTTCTTCCTTCACATCTACTTTGCAGAGTGTGGAGGCACAAGAACAGATAATGACATACATTCTCCGCTGAACAAAGAACATCCTAGGAACCAGATTTAAAGCAATGACTAGACCATATGTGTTGGAATTCAGGTTTTGTAGCTAGTTACATCCAAGTTAAGTACCTAAATTGGACCTTTTATTTCCAGTCACAAATTACCTCATTTAGCTTCCAGCCTTTTGATGTTTTCTGTTTATGTCTTTGATTAGGCAGTTGATTTCTTAATCACGTCATGCACATATTCATTCTTCACAGGTGCAAACTTTATCCAAAATTAAAAATCTGCATTTCCATCTGTAAAATAATGACTCTGGAGCATATATGTTCTTTATGTATCACATAATTTCAAAAAATATTTTCCAGGCCATGATGTATTTACCAGTGCTGATGGGAATCAATTCAAAGTGATATAGAATCATAGAATCATAGAATCATCTAGGTTGGAAGGGACCTTTAAGATCATCGAGTCCAACCATCAACCTAACACTGCCAAAACCACCACTAAACCACATCCCTCAGCACCACGTCTACACATCTTTTAAATACCTTCAGGGATGGGGACTCAAACACCTCCCTGGGCAGCCTATTCCAATGCTTGATAACCCTTTTGGTGAAGAAATTTTTCCTAATATCCAATCTAAACCTCCCCTGGCACAACTTGAGGCCATTTCCTCTCCTCCTATCGCTTGTTATTTGGGAGAAGAGATTGACCCCCCACCTCTCTACAACCTCCTTGCAGGTAGTTGTAGAGAGCGATAAGGTCTCCCCTCAGACTCCTTTTCTCCAGGCTAAACAACCCCAGTTCTCTCAGCTGCTCCTCATAAGACTTGTCCTCCAGGCCCCTCTCCAACTTCATTGCCCTCCTCTGGACTTGCTCTAGAATCTCAATGTCTTTCTTGTAGAGAAGGGCTCAAAACTGAACACAGTATTCGAGGTGGGGCCTCACCAGTGCCCAGTACAGGGGGACAGCCACTTCCCTAATCCTGCTGGCCACACTATTCCTGATACAAGCCAGGATGCAGTTGGCCTTCTTGGTCACCTGGGCACACTGCTGACTTATATTCAGCTGACTGTCTACCAATACACCCAGGTCTTTTTCTGCCGGGTACCTTTCCAGCCACTCTTCCCCAAGCCTGTAGCACTGCATGGGGTTGTTGTGACCCAAGTGCAGGACCCGGCACTTGGCCTTTTTTGAACCATTTGCCTCGGCCCATCTATTCAGCCTGTCCAGATCCCTCTGTAGGGCCATCCTACCCTCAAGGAGGTCAACGCTCCCACCTAACTTGGTGTTGTTGGCAAACTTGCTGACGGTGCACTCGATCCCCTCATCCAGGTCATTGAGAAAGATATTAAAGATAATCGGCCCCAACACTGAGCCCTGGGGAACACTGTTTGTGACCGGCTCCCAACTGGATTTAACTCCATTTACCACCACTCTTTGGGCCCAGCCATCCAACCAGTTTTTGACCCAGAGAAGACTATACCCATCCAAGCCATGAGCAGCCAGTTTCTCCAGGAGAATGCTGTGGGAAACCGTGTTGAAGGCTTTACTAAAGTCCAGGTAGACAACATCCACAACATTTCCCTGCTATGCCTCTATCTTTCCCTGTATGGAAGCTCTTTCCTGAACTGAACACTTCTAAATCTGTCATTATGGATGAGTTTTACTGACCAGTGCTGTGTTATTTGTTGCTGATAATTCTGGGAAGTACATGCACAAACTGCAGCACTACAAAGGTGTTTCTGTGATTCACAGACTAAATATCTCCTAACTAGCCAGTTGTTAGTTAATATCAGTCAGCTAAAAAAACCTTCCATCTTTGATAATATGTGCAACAGTGCTTCCAAATCCCTACCTCGATTTTTTATGCATCCTGGCATTGAAAAGAACAAAAACAACAAGCCTGGATGTACATTTCTTATTAAAAACTGAGGAAAAAGTGAGGATGCTTGTTTGTTTGGTTTGGGTTTTTTACTAATCTTTAGGACCTTTGAAACATTTGGGGAACTTCTGTTGATTTTGAATAAATACAATGGATACCTAAAATAATTTTTTTAATTTTTCACTTTTAGACAGCCCTGAAAGAAAAGATTATATTTCTTTTCCTTAATTTTACACTTAAAATACTCTTAGAAATCCAGCTGAATTTTTTGTTAAAAATTAAAAGTTTAGAAAGACAGAATAATGAAATAAAAAGGTGCTACCAAATTTCATAAAACCTAGTTATCCTGCTACAGATGAGATAACCTCTTAAGACTGAGTTAACAGTCTGGAGAAATTACTAACAAAATTGTCTGTAGCTGTTTCAGTGTACCTAAAAATGGCATTGAACATGCTCTTAAATAAAAGGAATTTGGAAAAAACAGTAAATACAGCTTATTTATTTATTCATTTATTTATTTATTTTAAAGAACTCTTTAAGAGGTTTTGGGGTTTTTTTTTCATTGTTTTTTTTGGAGGGTGGTGGGGGTGGGGATTTCTTTCAAATTTCATTTTAGAGAGACTTCCACAATAAAATACTTCTCTGATAGGAAATAAAAGAGTGGTTTAATACACAATACTGCATCCATTTATTTCAGTGGAAATTTTTCACTAGCCTTAAAGGGAACAGTAGCAAGACCTCAAATATTGGAAAGAGTTTATGGTTTAAGCAGACTTCTGTGGTGTGGTAAGATGCATTAGACAGTTAAAATACTGGTTCTGATTATCTCAGAAGCTATGTCTTTAATTTGATTCCTTGCCATTGTACAGAAGACTCATTCAAGCGGAGAGTATCTGAAATGCATAAGATGATCTGACCTAACTTTTTGAAAATAGTGTGAGTCAGAGTTAAAAGCAACCACTCATCACAGTGTCTTTCTGTTTTCTTCAATATCCATAAGGAAGAGTTTTGTGAAAATATGTGACATAATTTAGAGTTACTGTAACAGTATACTTATGTTTTGTGAGTGTGACTGTCTGTGAATAAGTCTAGTCCTTGTACTTCTAAGGAACTGCTCTTTGCAAATAGGGCTTGCATTCTGAAATGTGACAAAACAGAGAAAGAGTGTATTTTAGAACTTTTCAAAGGCTGCAAAAAGCTGGGAGAACTTTTGAGGAAAAGTTTCTTCTCTTTTTTTAAGTTATTATAACCAAGCATGAGAACTACTTTGGCTCCAGTTCTTTCTTTTCCTTTTTTTTTTCCCCTAAATGCGTAACAAGAAACAATATTGCCTGTAACTATTGCCTCAGAATGGAAAATCATCTGGACAAAGTTTGTTCTTGTTTTTATTTAGCAAGTGAAGTGGTGATGTTAGAGTACAACCATCCTATAAAACAATCTGTGCTGCTATGTGTGAATGTGATTAGCTAGTTTTAAGCTCAACCACCTCTGATTTTGCAAACTTTTCTGGTGTTGATGGAGGCTTATATACACTTTGTAAGCAAACAGACAAGAACAAATATTTTGCTGTTTGAGGTAAAGTGAAGTAGGAGGTCCTGGTGCTGATGTGCTGGGAATAGAGAAGCAAAGAGGGTACTGGACTGCTTTTTTTTTAATCCCTCTTTGTTATGCAGGCTAACATTGGAATTCCTTTCTACCAATCTGTTTTCTTTGAAGTCCTTTGCCTTTCTGGAATAGCAAGAGTGAGAATAACCTAATTTAAAAGTATAACATACAGCTTACATCATCATCTCCAGCAGAGATATATTCACCTCTCTATCCATTGATTTAAAGGGGATCCAAAACCAATCTGCTTATACTACATGCCCAGCTTATGACCCGTTGGTGTGATGAATTCTGCTCTAAATGAGGTGGGAGTGGCACACTCTGAAGCCAAAATTTCCAAGTTGACAGGGATGGTCTTCTGTTCCCAGGGAAACAAGACGTTCTGCTATAGCTATAATCTAGAGATACCTGGTTCAATTTTCCATGTTTAAGCTTAGTAGCAGCCAAGATATACAGTCTTTACAATGAACATTCAAGTGCATCTCTGATATTTGAACCCCTGATCTTAGCTGGTCTTTGGCATGCTATTGTAGCTATTAAACTGATTGGTTTTTTTCCTTCCTCGTAGGGATGAAGAAGTTATGGACACGATTTGTATGGAGCAAAAGATATTGGAAGACAAAACAATAAAGAAGGAGAAGACAGAAACAGTGAGAGTGAAATGGAGATCAAAAATGGAAGAGAGAAAAATACACCAGAAAGAAAATAGTAAGAGAAAGCTGATTGCTCTTAGAAATCTTCTGAATAAATACAATTGGGACAATAAAATACATGACTAAGATACAGAGATGAGACTAAACTATTCACACAAATTAAAGTTCACTGTGATGCAGGTATTCACATTCCCCAATGGAGTTCACACCACACCTATCTGAGCCTGGAAAAATTTTATTTCAGCTGAAATAATAATAATACAATAGTTTTTTGGAATAAATATATCAGATCATACTGAATGACCTTGCTTTCCCTGAGGATGATCCCCCTGGGCAAGAATATAATACTATAACCTTGAAAATGCTTACTTCATCTCTTCCTGATTTTGTTGACTGTCCAAAAGATATTGTGCAGTCCACTTGCACCTGTCAGTGCAACCCTGGGGGTGGCAAGGCAAACTGTCAGAAGCCCTGCTCTGCACAGCTTCATACAGCAATGAAACAAGTTTTAACCTCTCACGATGCTCTGGTGATCTTTTCCTTATTAACTGAGTATTGACTCTTTCACCTTATTGTTCCTAAATATCATTTGTTCTTGAGGGAGGGGTGCTGCAGAGATGGTTCTTCTTAACTCATTTTCATGTCTCAAAGCTTTCAAACTCTATCCTGGAACAGTTTGATGAGCTGTGTTCCATGCCACATGCAAAGTATGACATGTATTGGAAAACAGTTTTAATTAAAATCTAGTTTAATGTTTCAATTTAATTTAACTAGCAGCTGGCATTATTTGTTAAACTGACAGTGTGACAGAAAGAGGTCAGAAAAAGAAAACTCGTTGCTATTCCTATTTTTTATTTGCCAGTTAGACTACTGAAAGCATTAACATATTAAATCTCTATGTCTCTGTCTATTAAGTAAGAAGTAAATGAGAAGTAAACTGTGAATAGAATTGGTTTTCCACCATTGACATGGACATGCTAATATCACAAGATAAGCTTCTCATTAAAATTGCAGTAACCAAAACATAGGTTCTGTGTGCTGAGATTTATGTATCTGGCAGAAAATTTCTCAGCATCCTTTAGGATTGCTGCTTGAGAGAAGTGACTGCAGTTTCCACTGGCATCTCTCTCAATTTCTATATAGCTAATAAAAAACTAGGGACACTGCTGAGCACAGCATGACTTGATCTGGTTGCCATCCTTGATCTGGTTGCCTTATTACAATTTAAAAATAACCTTGGCTTTTTCTGAAAAAAAAATAAAAGATTCAAACTCTGTTTGAGTGCCTTAGATGTGTGCCTACTAAATATATTGCTTCTATACCAACATCTTCAAAGGGATAATCATATTAGGAGCGGATTCATATCATTTAGTTGTAAGCATCTGCTTCATGGACACCTACATATGAGATATCCCAGTTTTTTTTAATAAAGAGTAGAAAGAGAGAAATCCCCTTGAAGTACTTCTAATCTGACCTGCTCTCATGGGAACATCAAAAACAGTGATCTAAGTACACTGTGCGATGGCAGATATGACAATACAACCAAAACTGAGAGCGTCGAGCCTTAGTATAGGCTATAGATTGGTGAATAACAGGAGAAAAACACCTGAAACTGCTGAAAAGCTATGTCATGGTATCCTCATGGACTGGTTTCATTGGCAGCCTGTGCCGATAGCCCCCTCCCTGCCCCTTAAGAGAGACTGGGGTGAAGCATTGTTACACGGACATCCAAATTCCAGCATCATGTAGAGACGCAAGGTACACACAGTGTACCAACTCTGTGTTGGTACCCAGTCACCAGCCAGAGTGTGATGCTGAGATGAGTCCAAGCCAGTGTCATGTTTCCCCTAGGCTCTGCTCTGTCAACCCACTGGTGAGGTAATTGTCATGGTCTCAGTTTGGTCTGTATAAGTCTTTGTGTAAAGCTTTTCATGATGCAGCCTATCCCTCACTTGGTCCACTTAATAAATTGCCCTCATCAGTGTCATGTTACCTGGTGTTCTCTTTCTCACTGTGACACCTATTATATATGTTAATCTTCAGATAAAATGAATGGCCCCCTAAAGAGGCTTAGCTATTCATTGATTGCAAAAAGATAGCAAGGTGGGTACTTCAGTTGCAGATATCAATATTTTAGGTATTTAAGATTTGTGAAATGAATTCTACCTACCAGCATCTATATATTCTATATATATAGTGCCTATATATTCTCCATACTTATCCGCTGTGTGGACAGCAATGTAATTAATGAGCATGGACTTGACAGAGGTTTTTTCTGCCCTTCTTATATTTGCTAATGCAATAGAACTTTCTCTATCCCCTTTAAAATAGGTGTATTCTTGAACAGAATTGTGATGACTACTCCTTACTTCAGGCAAAAACTGCAGCTCCTGAAATCTGTGTGGACCTTCCCTATTCTTATCCACTTCCCTGTTTTGTGTCCCTTGAACTCTCATTGTGGATATCAGATTCCCAAATAACTCTCTCTAGTATGGAAATTCCTGTAGTCTGGCTAGCAGCCATTGCAAATTAGCCAGAGAATACAGTTCAGGGTAGTCTTTTCATGGTGGCCTGTCATCTGTTACCTCCTTCCATTGAAAAAATTATTCCTGACAAAACCATCAAACAGCAATCCCTCCTCACAAATGCCCAAACAAACAAAAATATGTAGACAAATAAGCTGATTCATACTGGGCCTCTAAAAATACCTCTTTTCTGCAATTTATTAGTCTAGTCAGGCTGTAAAAGTGCTTTACCTTTAATAAAGAAACCAGTCTTTTCAGATTATAAGCTTATTAATGTTTGATTGAAATACTAAACCTAAAGAAACAAGATTTGGGTTGATTGGGTTTTTAGCTTTGCTTGTTGCGGGGCTTGGCGTTTTCTTTAAAAAATAGGGTAATTTGGGATTCTGTTTTCTTTTTTAATTTGGAACACAATTTTGGGAAGAGATTACCAGTGAATGAATAGTGTGGGAAAAATAAAACCAAAATAAATGTTTTAGTTTGTGATGAAAAAAATATCCACCATGTTCTGAAAAAGCTTTCAACTCTTTTTTGATACAACACTGAGTCATGCGCTGAAGGAAGAAGACTCATGTTATTATGTGTTTAGGTTACCCGTTGATGTCACGTTGTGTGCTGCACTTGTTCAGCTATATGGTAAGGAATGTAGGAAGAAGCTGCAGCTAGGAAATGGGGATCCCTCCAGAGGACTTAGAGTCTCTGGAATATGTTTGGCAACATTTTTTTTTTTTTTTCCAAGGAAGGCGAGGAGCAGCTGTGTTTACAGCAATGTACTTGTAGGCATAACCAGAAAGTTTTGAATATGGGTCAAATGATTAAGCCTAGGGTAGAGTGTGTCAGATTCATCTCATTGCTGTTTTGATCCGGTCCTTAAGCTCCACTGCTGCCAGCTCAACCAGCATTAGGATGTCATAGAATCATAGAGTAGTTTAGGTTGGAAGGACCTTGAAGATCATTTAGTTCCAACCTCCCTGCCATGGGCAAGGACACCTCCCACTAGACCTGGTTGCTCAAAACCCCATCCAGCCTGGCCTTGAACACTTCCAGGGACGAGGTATCCACAGCTTCTCTGGGCAACCTGTTCCAGCACCTCACTACCCTCAACAGTGAAAAATTTCTTCTTGATATCTAATCTAAATCTACCCTCTTCCAGTTTAAAACCATTACCCCTTGCCCTATCACTACATGCCCTTGTAAAAAGACCCTCTCCAGCTTTCTGGTAGGCCCTTTCAGATGCTGGAAGGCTGCTATAAGGTCTCCCTGGAGCCTTCACTTCTCCAGGCTGAACAACCCTAACTCTCTCAGCCTGTCCTCATAGCAGAGGGGCTCTAACCCTCTGATCATCTTTATGGCTCTCCTCTGGACCCGCTCCAATAGGTCCATGTCCTTCTTATGTTGGGTGCTCCAGAGGTGGATGCAGTACTCCAGGTGGAGTCTCACAAGAGCGGAGTAGAGGGGCAGAATCACATTCCTCGACCTGCCGGCCGCGCTTCTTTTGATGCAGCCCAGGATATGGTTGGCTTTCTGGGCTGCAAGCACACATTGCCAGCTCATGCTGAGCTTCTCATCCACCAAAACTCCCAAGTCTCTCTCCTCAGGGCTGATCTCAATCCATCCTCCGCCCAGCCTGTGTTTGTGTTTGGGATTGCTGTGGCGCAGGTGCAGGACCTTGCACTTGGCCTGGTTGAACTTCATGAGGTTCACACAGGCCCACTTCTCAAGCCTGTCCAGGTCCCTCTAAACGGTGTCCCTTCCCTCCAGCATGTCAACCACTCCACACAGCTTGGTGTCGTCAGCAAACTGCTGAAGGCGCACTCAATCCCAACATCTGTGTTGCCAATGAAGGTGTTTAGTACGGGTCCCAGTACTGACCCCTGAGGAATGACACTCAACACTGGTCGCCACTTGGACATTGAGCTGTTGACCGCAACTCTTTGAATGCAACCGTCCAACCACTTCTTTATCCACCAAGTGGTCCATCCGTCAAATCCATGTGTTTCCAGAGACAAGGATGTCATGTGGGACACAAGTCTAGGTAGATGATGTCAGTTGGTCCTCCCTTGTCCACCAATGTTGTAATGCCATTGTAGGAGGCCACCAAATTTGTCAGGCACGATTTGCCCTTAATGAAGCCATGTTAGCTGTCACCAATCACTTCCTTATTTTCTATATGCTTTAGCAGAGTTTCCAGGAGGATCTGCTCCATGATCTTGCTGTGCACAGAGGTGACATTGTTCTGCCTGTAGTTCCCCAGGTCTTCCTTTTTTTCCTTTTTAAAAATGGGGGCTATGTTTCCTCTTTTCCAGTCAGCAGGAACTTCACTGAACTGCCATGACTTCTCAAATATGGTGGGTAGTGGCTTGGCAACTTCATCCGTCAGTTCCCTCAGGGCCCACGGATGAATCTCATCAGGTCCCATGGACTTGTGCACCTTCAGGTCCCTCAGCTGTGTATGTATCTGGAAGGGATCCTCACAACATTTCACTCTCTCTGAGTTCAGAAATGATATGAAGTTGAAGAAATTCTCCTGCTAGTTTTCGAAAGACAAACACACAGATGTATATGAGACATATATAGATGTATATGAAATTTTGCCATCCAGAAAAAGGTCATGCCTGTGTAAAAATAACTCTTAAATAAAAAGGGGTAGTTTTCAAATACATTTCTCTCCCCATTTCCCTTTCCTTTCATCAAATAGCCCTATCTCAATAAACTTTTCTTTAAAATGAAATTTATGCTCTTTTTGTAATGAATTGTAATTATTTAAAAATGTAAAACAAACACTTGGCTTTTACAGAAGTGGAAGCAAGGTTTTGTGTCATTTGATATTAGCTGTCTCACAGATGAAGACCAAATACAGAGACTCCTATAATCCAGTTTTAGGATCAATGTAAGCATCTTCATCTGAGCATCCTTTATTGTCTTTTATAAGCCTTTTTTAGGCACCTTTAGAGCTCAGTTCATCAGTTCTATTTTGGATATCTAAATTGAATTGATAATCTGATCTAACACATCTTTAAAAACCAAAATCCCTAAACAAACAAAACTCCCTATTTAAAATTATTTAGGTTCCCTTTATGTGGACCACCCTTCAAAGTGCCTTTTCCACTTATTTTCAGCATTTAGAGTGTAGAAAATTACATACTTATTATTCTTTTGCCAAAAATTCATATATACAAAAAGCTGCAAGGTTTTTGTAAAAACAGAAGACTACGTATCCCATCATATACTTAGGTACAGTAACAGTTTACAGACCATGGACACTAATATTATTTCAGTGTTTGGTTTTGGTTTCTCTTTCTTTTTGGGGGGTGGGGTGCAGGGAGAGACTTTAAACTATATGTTAAGCATTTGGCCAAAACACCAACTTTTTAGCTTTAACTGCCTACAGTGTTACGCTAGCAAACATGAAAGACAGAAAGAAAAAATACTTTCTCTAAAATAACATTTAGTTTTTATTACTAAATTGATGCTGTTTTCCCCGATATATCATTGTTAACTGGTGAACTTGTTTGTATTGCTGCAGCCAAATCAAACATGTAAAATATGAATGTTACATGTCCGTGCCAAATTTTATTATGTTTTAAATTATTTGATTTTGAAAAGTGATAAAAAAGGTCATTTTTCTATATATTTTTTCCACATTTTTTCTGTACAATTTCTGTATTGCTATCTCTTTTTTTTTTTCATTAAATCTAAATTTTTCCTATGGACATGTAACTCAAGGAGATTGGATGCTTAGAGAAACTGTGACTGAATGTTGTGGAGGTAAGTGTTAACAAAAGACAAAAAGAATTCTAAAAAGAACCCCAGCTTCATTTAAAAAGCAAGAGTTAGGCATTCTGACTAGAATCTGAAAGAAATCTTATTGTAAATATTTCTGAAATGGGCACATGCATCAGAGTCAGACTCTCAGGACCACATTGCTGCTGTGTGATCGTGAGATGACTAAAGAACAGTACGAATCTCCTACAGGGAAAGAAGATACTTCAGAAGCACTACAAAATATATGCAACATGATTGACTACTGATTGCATTTAAACCGTGAGGTAGGTGAGAACACAGATAAAGGGGGAAAAAAGGAGTGTACTGCATAGTTACAGCTAGGGTTATACTGCCATTTCAGCCTATTTACTGAAATGGAATGAAGTGATTGAAGAAATTAAGTTTTAATCATGATTTCTTTATCTTTTGTAAAATGAAACCAATAATTTGGAGGATTAAGATTAAGTGAAATTACTTTTGTTGTATTGTATGTATTCTTTGATATTTTCTATCTATCTAAACAAATATTTCAGAAAGATATTTATTGAATTTCCTTCTAGGAGAGGATCATTTATGTCAAGCTGCTTCTTGAAGTTTAAATTCAAACTCCACTTGGATCAGAGGATACTATTTGGATCGGTTTATAGTTTTTATAGCAGCTGAAAAGATTGAAAAGAAGTCATCAAAGAGGATGCTAATTGCAATCAAATTAAATGACTGGATGGATTAGAATTAGGATGCAGAACTCCGGGAAAATGTCTGCTCTGAGGCATCCTACTGGTGGCATGCTTTATTTCTGTTTATTAACCAAACACCTCTTCAGTACTTTTTCATCCTGATTAGCAGTGTGAGAGTCACAGTGACCCTACCATAGACTGAAGAAAAGAAAATGGTTCTAGTCAGTTGTTAAGGGAGTAGTTTAACTTAAGAATAAGACACATTAGTTATGCAAAATCATGTGTGTGTATATTCCAGAATATATATCTCTCGAATCACACAGCTCAAAACTATTGGAATAAACAAAAAAAGATTTATTTTATTTTTCCCCCCTGGAGTAGTCTGATGAGGTAGCTATGAGTTTGAAGTGTAGTCTTGGTATTGTCACGCAAATAAGCACTTCAAGAAATTCTTCTCAATATATATTGCAAGCCAGAACTGTGGAATTAATTAGTCTGTTCTTCATGGTAGATTTTTGCATAAAACTTTTGAATGTTCATATAAGGAAGGCCTTTCTTTCTTTAATTTACTCTTCTATTAAATTTTCGTATATATCCAAGGGAATGTTATACTAAATGAAATGAATGGGTAAAAAGGAAAGTTAACTCAAACCAAACTAGAAAACTGTTTATAGGCAGTTTCAGAGGCAAACAGATGCAGATGCACAAGGATTTCAGTAAACGTCAAAAACAACAGCAAAAAGATTCTTTTCAAGTGTGGAGACCAAATAACTATCTTTCTTCCTTTTAGGGTTGTTTTTCCAATGTTGGGAGCGATACTTCAAGCAACAAACTTCACATAACATTTAAATATATTTACAAGCATAAGATGTTTATAAATATAAACTTATTATATACATTATAGAGCATATACAATCAATCTTCCTGTTAAAATCTCCAGATTATGATGGCAACACAAAGTTATGGCAGGTAACATTTAGACTGACAATGTATTTGTCTCTTTTTCCAAACGTAATAAAGAAGTGAAGATGTTTTTAGTAATTTAAAACATCAGCCACAGGGGATATTCCATTTCTCAGTCCAAGCTTTCATTTGTAACAGGCAGCGATTTAATTTGCTTATATCAATCTTATAAACTGTAATTCTTCTCCAACACTTCTGATATTAGATGTACAATTTCATTGAAAAATGAACTTTACGTATTATTCATAAATCAAACCTCTCATTAAAAAAATTTACACAAACATTACACAAACATTTACAAGGTTTCTGTAAACTGGGTTCAAAACTGTTGCTTGGGGTAAACCAGAACATGTAAGATTGCCCATGAGTCTACCTCACCTTACACGAGTTTCTGTGAGTTCTGTTGCATCCTTTTCTTGGTAAGAAGGCCTGATAAAAGTAAGTAGTCCTTCAGAGAGAGAAATTGAACAGACTGCATTGCCAGTAGCTCAAAAGTAATTTTTCAAATAGCAGTTTTTTACTCCGATTTGTAACCTCACATAGGCATGAAAGTGAAATACTTACCTCCTTATCAAACTTTATACATTCATTGCAAGTGTTTTCTGATTTATTCTTGTAAAATTTTTCTCATAAACATTGGCTTGCTAGCATTGGTCTTTAAATAAATGTCCTGATTTGGACAACATATTACTAATTTCTTTTCTAATGCTTGGGAAAATTACACTTTTGGAAGACTCTAGTGTCTGAATTTGTGAAAGTATTTACTTTATAGTCAGCTATGGTGTGTGGGTTTCAAGGTCTCAGTGTTTTCAAGTTAGCCAGGTGCACAGACGAGGAGGAGCGAGACCTGGGCACTTGACACAAGCTGACCAACAAGATTATTTCATACCATGAACATCACATTCAATATAAATTAGAAAGGTTGCTGCAAAGGTTTTTTCCTTGATGGCGGCTATTCAGAGAACTTCTTGCCCTGGTGCCAGACCCCTGAAGCCTTATCTTCCTCCCAAAGCCGTAGCACTCACAGTGTCCGACATTTGCTGTCCACTGCTGGGAGTGCACAGCTTCCTACTGATAGTATTGGCTGAGTGTAATCCTTGCATATTTTGTATTGGTATCAGGATCAGTACTGGTTCTTCAGTGTTATTAATGTTAATTATTTAGTCTTATCCTATTAAAACTATTTATATTTCAGCCCTCGAGTTTCCTTGTTTTTTTCCTGATTCCCCTTCCTGGGTGGGGAGGGATAACCAGGTGACAGAATAATTGTCTAAATGATAATAAATTGTCTTGGGTTTCTCAAACCATAACAATAAATAAATAAGCAAACAAACATGCCTTTCAAAGGGAGAGAAAAGGAGAAAAAGTATTACATGAAATTTGTCGACAGTCATGAGAAAATATTGGGGAAACAGCTATTTGTTCTATCAACCTTGAATGACTCTGTAATTTTATGACAATCTCCTCTAAGTCTATTGTTCTTGGAAATCTTTTTATCGCATGCAGCTGAGATAGGAAGAGAAGTTAAAAATAATCCTTCATATTTGAGAAAAAAAAATCCCAGAAATATCTCCAAAAGACTTAATTGTTTTTGCAAGTCTCTATAGCTGGGATACCACCAGACCTTTCCTATATGGTTATAGCTTTCAGGACAAGAAGGTCAGAATCCATCCAGGTACTCTCCCATCTCCCTATCTATATTTACCTTTTATCCTCAGCTTACAATAAGGTTATAAATAATTTGAGGACAGGTGATACATTTTCTTCTGTGTTAGCCTAATGACTATCACAACAGTATTCTTTCCTTCAGGTTGCCACATGCTATCAAAAAATAAACAATAAATCAGAATAATGGAAAGGGATGTGCACTAATGATGTTAAATATAGAACCCAGAATAAAAATTCTACAACACTGTCTAGGTTGCCAGATGACTACCATGGCTTCCAGCTCCCCTTCATTCTTGCTTTTTACTCACTGTATGCATGGAGCGCTGGAGACTCAGTCACAGAATATATCAATCTGAAGCACTATGCTTTCGACGGTTTAAAGAAGTACGTTGTGTTTTTGTGGGACCTCACAAAAAGATATAATTATGTTTTCATATATTTTCTAGGGTACAATAAGATGGATGGTTGGTTTCACCTCCACATCCTCTGAGCTCTGTTCATAGTGATTTTTGTCCTATTTGTGATTCCACCATGGATTAACCTTTAAGCACAATACATGTGTATTTGTAAGAAAAGCACTTCTGCATATGCAGCTGAGATCAGTAGAAAAGATCTAGGCAGGTTTCTTTCTTTATAAATGAGGTAGCTGCTGTGTCTTCCTCTGAGAACAGGCCTGAACTTTGGCACACTCTTCCTTCCCACCCCAAAAGGCTTTCCAAAGACCAAATTTTCAGGGAACACTGAACTCTCTGCAAGTTCTGGGAGAGAAGACAGAATGGATTTTGGGCAGTTTTGATTAAACCTTCTGTCATACACATTTTTATTGTGTTATTGTGCATTTTCATGTAAAGGTGAGGCACTAAAGCATGGGATAGATGACTACTTTAAATTCATTTGAATAAATCAATATAAGACTAAATTTTTATTTGCTTATTGTTTTTTTCCTAGATCCCTTAGGGAAAATTGTTTTATCAGGAGACTAGCCAAAGTAAAGGAAAATAAACACACTATCTCAAGAAAATTAATTTAATTTCTCTTAGATTCCTTTGGAGACTATTGTGCCATAAAGATTTATGAAAAACTCTGTCCATATATATGACACACCCTGGCTATGATGATACAGTTAAAAAATAATATGACATGCTTTATTATGGAGGCCCGCCAGCTCTCAGTGTGGGTTACAGTTATGGATCTGTTTTGACCATTACACGGCAAATACTAACATCTGGAAACTTGAAGTTCAGAGGTTATTTTTCTCATAAAGCTGAACCAGTATGATGCATAAAAACCCGATGTTGACCTTCAATTTAACAAAATCCTGCTGCTAATATTGTATTGTAAAATACAGGGTGTCTCTTTCCTTGACTTGGTTTGATTTTTATTTTATTGAACTATTTAATCAACTAACATAGAAAGGGGCATTTGAAAATAACCCATCCTTGTGATTATAATGCAGAAACTTGTACGGATGGATTACTAGTGTTTAATGCACCTGCATATGTTAACCTTTACCATAAAAAAGCAAAATCTTTTATGATTGCCTAAGAAGCTCCTGACGTGTTGCAAATTGCCTGTGTTTTTCCCCTTTGTTGCTGTCGTCTTTCTCATTCATCATGTTCCTCATCACAGTATACTACTTACAGTTCTATTCTTCCTGGGTTTATAACGCCTGAAAGAAGACACTACAAAAAACTACATAAATTAATCTCATGTTCTAGCTCATGTCTTCGGGCTATGGGAATGTGCAGTAGATTAAATGATTTCCTTAATACTCCTGCACAGCTGGATTCCCTTTCTGCCCATTTTGTAGCTCTGGACTATGTCTGTGTGCTGATATTACCTCTCCTCTGACAAACAAATGTGGTGGGCATTGCACATGTACCTCTATTCAATTCTCCAGGCAGTCATTAAGTTCTGTACAATATTTCCCCTCCACATACATGTGATGTGGTCTGTACACTACCGGGGATGTGGTACAGCCCAGCAGCTATTGGTAGAACTACATATACTGTCAGGTAATCTGGGAATGCCTAGATTTAAACACTGATTGATCATAAGTTTCTTCCTTTCCCCATCCTTCTTGTATTCAGCAGCAAATACTTGCCTGAAGTCTAACTTTATTTGTACCACTCATCTCCTTTCTTCTGTTTGTGGCCTTCTTAAATTAGGAATCTGAGCAAGCAGACCTTCTCTTCTCACTATTAAACAATGGGGACAGAAAATTAAGGAAAATATCCATAATCACAGGGCTAAGCTAGAAAAATATTCCTTACGCTATGTCTGGTTTGTGAAGCAATAATGAGCTTTGGGATCACCAGCTGGGAATGACCAATAAGCTTGGTTTCTTATTTCCACATACTCTCTTGCCTGTAGATTGTAAATAACCAGGAAATCCTGCATTCAAGTGGGAATTCTGTGGAAACGAGAACTATCATATACTCCATTTAATCCTCATTTTAATGAGGCATACATATAATTGAGTTGACATTAGAAAGTTACATTTGCCGCATGGAAAAATGATCGATAGGTTGGTCATGCTAAACTTGCCTCCCTACCAAAAGCAATTAAAATAGAAGGAAATAAAAACAGAGAGAGTTCACTAGCTAATATCTGTATTTATTTCTTTTGAATAGCAAGAGAGTTTCCCGTAAGTACTTTCAAAGGAAAAATATTTTGGAAAGCCAAAGTGTTAAATACAAATCTACATGAGAAATGAAAACTGTTACTTTTTTAGGATCTGAACTTGAAATTCTATTCAAAGAGCTGAACAGCATTAAAGAAAAAAAAACACAACAGGGGTAAAAAGTGCTTGTTGGACTGAAAGGTAGAATGACATGCTTTAACCCATCTTTGACTTCTGTTTTATTTTGTTGAATGACAACTCCCTTGGAAAGAAGAGTTTAGAACTCTAGTGCTGATTTAACCTTCATTACATCTCTGTTATAATAGAAAGACAATCTCATTTAGTAGGTTTGACAGTACGTTTTTCAGTATGTTTTGAAAGCTTTTTCTTTTGACATATACTTTCCCTAGCTGAAAAGATGTGCTATGATTAATGAACAGCTGGGTTGGTTTTTTTGTTTAACATGTACTAGGTGTCTGTCACTTAACATTTGTCAGCCTTCCATCATTACCTGTGAACAAATGTTCCTAATTAACTACAGCAGGAGGTGTGGGGACTACAAAGGGATGAGCTGTATCTGGGACACTGACAGCTTCATTTGTTATAAAACTGAATGTCTGAGGTATTTAAGATCTGAAACTCGATATTCTGTCATGGCATCTTCTGATGGTAATCCTTTATGGCCTGACCTTAGAGACTGTCATAGTTAAACATGCAGAAATACTGCAGGACATCCATAGACATGTTCATTGTCTGAGTTTTTCATGTCAGAAAGTAACATGGTAATAAATAAACCTTTGTGGTTTATTGTCCTTCTTATAAATCTATTCTTTCCTGGGCCAGCTGTGATTTAAATAGTCACTAACTATCCATTTGTTTGTTTGTTTTGGAAAAAACCCGAGGTAGAGTCCTGTATTTCAGGGGTAGTACGATAAATGAACCTCTTCTCAAAGGTACTGCAAAGGTAACTAAGAAAAGCGAGCTTGTTGTAAGTGGGTTTAAATTGGCAGTATTTGTGTCTGAAAGTGTACTTGAAAATTGTGTATGTAGGATTCTACAAATTGGAAAAGACTGAAAAAATTCATAATCTTTAGCCTTACACTAAAGGAAGAAATACAGGAAAAGCTGTTCTTCCAAAGAAAAAGAAGAGAGGAATGAAAATTATGTCCCAGAACTAGCTTGGTTTATTTTTAATTGAACCTCTTTTTACCTCAGTTTATAACATGTTGATACTTGATGCTGTATAAAAGTTTTGGCTCTGTGCAAGAAAAAATGGGTCTCTAATGCCAAATCCATATTATATGTAAACTGTTTCCATTGTTAAGCAGACCTCTCTGTGCGGATCTGCTGCATACATTCATACCTTGATGTAAGCAAGTGTTAGTCACAGATATTGGAAATTTTTTTAATATTTTTGAAATATTTTCTTTTTGAATGAAGTAAGGCCCACTTCATTTGTTATACCCCTGCAATCGATATGCAGTCCATACTTTTCAAGCCTGAATTTTATTATTTTAAACATCTGACTTCTTATTTTCTTAATTTTCCTCAACCTTTCTCTTGCTTAATCTTTTTTTCCCTCTTGCTATTTGGGTGAGCATGGAGGAGAAACTGAAAGATAAGTTCCCTGTTTTTTTCTTTTCCTGAGGCAGAAAAATCAACTTTACTTAGGAATTGGTTGTATTGTGTGACTCTCAAATCATACCCCATTTTCATTTCACCTTTTTTGAGTCTGTCTTTGTTTCCTGGGAGTTTATTTACTAATACAGAACACACAAATTCTGAAGCACAAAATATGAATAATGGAACATCAAAGAAGTGAAAGCAAATGATTTGTGACTACCAAGGGGAAAGAAAAATTTCTGCAGCAAGAAATACTTACAGATGTGGTTGGAACACACAAATAATACAAAAAACTTGAATCTGATGCTGCTTATTTCAATTCCTTATCATCAAAAGGGAAAATCCTGTCCTCGTTTATTCTCCTGAAGTTGATCTTTAGGCATGTGACCAAAAGTAGGATTTAATCTATTATTTTGATAGTAACCCCTAAAAACCAAGTTAAATAATCATGTTGTTTTCCTGAATAACACAATTTTAATAGTGGTAATTATAAATCTTGCTTTTATATCTCATATTATTAAGGACAATATGAGGTGGAGAATGGTTGAAGAAGACTTGAATGTTCTTTGAACAGAAAAATTGTATTTAAAAGCAAAATCAGCCAACATCTTCTACGGTAAAAAGTTAAAGACATCCTGATTTCAAAACCTGGTAACTGTTTTTATGTCCACAAAATCTATCTTTATCATATCTAATACTGGAACACTAGTATCAAACAGGTATAACTTGATATAACTGCGTTCCAAATTACATGTGTTCCTTTTCATTATTGCCTCTGATGAGGCAAAGAAATATTTTTTATGAGAAACATTTTTATGTTGATTCCCACGCTTCAGAAGAGTCTCACACTACTTTTTGCAAAGTCAGTTAAATCTTGTCTTTTCAATCTTTCTACAAACTTAGACATTTATGTTCTAACCTGTGTTGACTATGACCCTGTGCTTACTGGCAATCATTGTCAAATGTTGCCAGTGTGCCTACAGCATGGGATTAATATTACTCTGTTGCAGTGTTGTCAATCTCTCATCCTTGGCCCAACCCACTCATCTGCTTGGTTTCTAGAGCGTTTCTTACATTGACCTTCTAATCTATTTCAAGTTCTTCAAAATACCATAAGGAAATGATAATGCTAATAAGTAACTTCACTATGAGCTATTGAGGCTGATCTTTTCTTCAAATAAAAGGTAAAAGTGTAATGAATTCTATTCCCTAACTTTAGATGTGACATGAAAACTGTATTTTTTCTCAATTAAAACATGTCCCAGGATGTCTGTTTTAAAAGGAAATTTAACTACATTTGTATGTGGCTTCTTTTGATTAAAGAATGCATCACAATGTATGTTCATTATCTGTCATCAGATTTTGATATTTACATTAACTTTCTGGTATAAGAGTATTTCAGATTTTTTTTTTAAATATATATATACATTTACTATAATTTAGCTTAAGTTTGCTGGTTTTTCTTCTTCCTCCTCCATTCCTTCAAGGGAAAGGATCTTCTGTGACCATGAGTTGTCTGAGTGTGCACCTGCAAGACTTTTAAACCACTTGCCAGTTTCAAGGAAATTTGATGAAAAGCTAGAAGTATCAGAGATGATTGGGTTTCTGCAATCTATTTGAAAATCAGTGCTGAGTAAAGCAAGTGAAAGGCTGAATTCAGTCTTCAGGAATTCTGTTTGGCAGCATTTGGAGAGGCAATCAGCAACCGAATTTGGCCACTGCACACATAGCTCCAAACATCCGCAGCATATAGTTTTTCCTATCTGTAGTCAAATTCTTGGAGAGATTGTAGTAGTCACTGGAATTAGAGCTAATAAGCAAGAAAAATACCCACAGGCACCTCAGTTTCCATTGGTCACAAAATATTGTCATTCTTTCAGGACACAGAATGTCACTGGTTCAGGCTTTGTAAGCAGGATCATGAAACATTTTCCAGAAGATACTTTACAATGTTCAATGGGTTTTGCAGTCATTTATGCTACAGAAGTGATCATGAGTACATTAAAATATAATGCATTTTCTGTCTTCATTGATTTCAAATTTCAGTAGTCTACTCTCTTTTTCTACCTATAGTACACAGAGGCTTGCAAGACCCTAAAATTTTACTGTCATAAATGTTTTCATGAGGAAGATTATTTCTAATGGTTAGAGTAGAATCAATGTCTTCCAAATATCGTATGTTAAACCACAGATTTTGAAATATTTTACATCATTAACAACAGTTCAGAAAATAAATCATCTTGTTGACACAGTCGTATTCCTGTGAAATAGAAATGAAATGATTTATTTAAAACCATTATCTATTTTTCAAGTGACGCCTTATTTATCTCATTCAGCTCAGAATCACAACAAATGCTAACCTGTTCACAACAGCAGTTCCAAGGAATTGTTAATTAATATTCTAACTTTTGTGATTCTTTTTGCTGCTTTACCCTCAACTGGGAAAATGTGGCCCCATACATTATACGTTATATCCAGAAGATTTCTGTAAATTTCTTATAACTACTCTCACAATGAGCTTTTCACAATAGCTTGAATGTTGTCAAGAAAGCCTGTGTAATTTGCTCCCCCAAGCTTACAAACTCATTCAGAACCATAAAGCTTAAAATCAAGAACAAATAGAAAATGCTGCCACTAAGCCACCAAGCTATCAATCTGTTAGTAAAATCTATGAGCTCCAAGCATGACGGGAAAGGCTGTTGAAACTATTAAGGCAAAGTTAAGAAGAAAAGCATTGCTTCATAGCTCCTGGTATGAGAAAACTGAGGGCATGAGTAAGCAGATAAATGAAGAATAATATGGATAAAGGAATATTATGATTAGAAAGATTTTTTTTATATGTGTGTATATATATATAATAATTTATTCTTTTGTAGCTCACAAATACTGTCTTGGTGCTACACAGACAGTACAAACATTTGTTTAACATCACAGAAAGTGAGAATATGAGAAACAAGATGATTTTTCAGGGTATGAGATTAATGTACAATATTTAATATACTGCCGTTCTAGATATTATGATGGATTGATTCAATTTGTTGAACTAGAAGTATGGGAGCCATCATGCACAATGTAAAATGTCTTCGAAAATCTCCTAGGAATTTGTGAACTACTACAAACTGCACTTCAGGGAACTAACTGACGACCCTGTAAGTGAAAAATTAGTGATTGTTTTAGACCCTATGAGGAGACAACACTAGGATCCTAAACATCATGTTTTCAAAGTTCAGGTTCTTTGGACATTCAGTATTTCTGCAATATCTGAGCTCATTATTAGTTTAACTTGACAGAAAAAAAAGGCAAAAAAAAGCATAGTGAAGTTGCTCACAGTTGTTGACTCATTTGTGAGTGGTAGGAGAAATATGTTTATTCAGTTCTTTCCTCTTTTTGCTTATTAAAATAAAATATATGCAAGACCTTTTATTAGAACCAATATCGCCTAAATTTTTAAATGAAGTTCAGCCTAAATTTGACAAAACCCTATAATTCCAATGAAGTTAAAAAAATTATACTGGGTTTTTATGAATGATATAGCTTTGAGTATTATCTTCTCTTTCTTTCTTTATTCTAATATTATCTTGACATCACTGTTAAAGGAATAAATTTTTGCCCATATTAAAGTTGTCTAGCTTTCTACAGCTTCAACTGAAGCTTGCCTAAGGTATTAAAGCTTGAGTTTTCTTTTTAGATTAATATTTTAACAATATATTTTTTCTAGTGCATTGGCTGCTACTGGAAATCCAAGAGACTATGTAATTACATGCAATTTATAAAAAAAAAACCCAACTGGTTTAGAAATTTCTTAGATAATAAAATAGTGCAAAACTTTTAACGTATATTTTGCAAAAGGCTGTTAGAATTTATCAGTAAAAATCTCCCTGAATAAAACACAAAGAAGATAACGCACCAACAATAACAACGAATATTGTCTTGACAGTTGGTTTTACATAAACAATAAACCACAGGGCAAGAATATAGTATTATGCAGCACCTGCATTTTACAGAAAACACACACTGTGTGATGTTACCTGCCAATGTAATGAGATTTACAATGAAAAATATGAATAGAACTTTATAAGCCAATTCACCGAGAGAGTACTGAAAGCAAAAACTACATAAAAATGCTATTAAGAACATGACAACAGATATAAAGAAGTCTGCCACTCTGACTTAGTTTGAGCTAGCTGGATGCAGATATTGTTTCTTATTTCCAAATATGTTGCTTTATATCAGCAGTGTAGAAGACTAACTTAAAAATTCTCAGACTGGGTTGGTCAATGCTTTCCTCATTTAGGCTTGGACTATGTGTAAAAATAAATATGGAATGTTTAGGAAAAAGTGGAACCTGATGTACGAAGTCCACAATTTGGTCTTACTACAATGCAGAAACTGAAGTATATCGACGATTGAAATGAATGTTTGTCTTGCTATGATAGGAGGTCAAACCTACCCACACTGCCCCTAAATATCAGTTATCCTAATCTACAGAAGACAGAGAACTACAGATATGTTTGTAAGCAAAATTCTGTAACATAAACTATTCTTTCTATGCAGGCAACATTTTAATACTGATTAGTGTATGGCTCAATGACATTTGTTTGCCATTAATGAAATACTAATATTTTAAAGCAAACATTTGAATGTTATTCTTATGGATCCATGGATTTTTGCTGTTTGTAGTCTCTCACTGTAATTATTACTAGTTCCCATTAAAATGATGAATAATATGAATTTAATTTGTAATAACATCTTGTAATAGCTGTGTTGAATTTCCTATGCTATATTTTTGCTCAGGTCTTTTATTCCCTTTTCAGATTTCTATAACAATGAATGGATGGTAAAAATCACATCAATGCAAATCCTAAATATTCTAAGTCCTTCAATAAAATGAGTGTTTCAGTTTTGAGCTCATATATGAATTAAAGATTCTTGCAGGACCTTTACAAGGAATTGTTACAGTACTTGTGATGCAGTATGAGTTTTATGGACATTCTAGAGTGTTTTCTGTGACATTGAATGGTTTGTTTTGAATTAAAGATAAGTCATTGTCATATTTGATAGGCTCTCTCAGACCATCTCTGTAATGTCCTGGAGATTTGTTATTCAGGTTTGGGGTATTTTGAATTGGATCTTTTGGTTTTAGCAATCAATTTTCTCTTCCATCTAAAAAGGTGACATGATAACTATACACAACCAGTTTAACTTCTTGGAAGACTTTATTAATTTACATTACATAATAATTCCGCTGCATCTTCAGGAATTTGCAGAGAGAAAACAGAAATGCCTCAAATTAGTTCCAGTCCTTTTCGCTTCCTACTTTGGATTAAATGAGTCAGCATAACCAACAACTTTCAAAAGAATTGTTGTTTTACCGTTCAACAAAATCCATTTCTACTTTTGAACATTATTCAACATCCTTTGAAATTCACTGAGAAAAGAATGGAAACAACATGTTCTCAATTACCCAGATGGCAGATCTCTTTTCAGCGAGTCACAAGATACATCACCTGTAATTGCCCACTGCAGGTCAATAACCAAATAAAGAGGGCCTGATCATAGCCAGAATTCATAGGAATTAGATCTTCAGAAGAAATAAAGAACATTTTACCTCACTTTTATATTCCTCATTATTGAAAGAGTGTACCATTGAATTGAAGCAGTGTACTCTCCTAGATCCGTTTCTCTTTCACGGATACTGGATATTATAGCAGTTTCCATGGAAGTGTGGAATTCCCTTACACTATAAATAAAAGTATGTGTTTAATGACTTGATTTTCTAGAGCAACATGTGTTTTGCAATTACTGTTTGTTTACCTGTAGCATAGACAAGGCACCAAATACAGATGATAGTCTTTTTGGTGAGGCATGTAGTACTTACATATGTATAAGCACTTGCCTTATTTTTAAAGAATACACACACAATCATGGAGACGCAATACGAGAAGAATCCTTTTTCTAAAAAGTACCTCAAACACTGAAAGTAAAAGCTCTTCCAAAAAACAGTTGAAAACCTAGTTTTGATTTAAAGTCTAACTACCTCTAGAGTGAACTTCCATCATATAAGACAGTTTGCGTTACACAGTAATTATCCAGTCAAAATGCTTTGACTTTTTCCCTTACTGTCATTGTGGTGGCATGCCTTGGACCTACTATATACCAAATTTATCTAAACATGTCTATAGGAAGACGTTACTTTGCATACAAGTATTCACAATCTATACAGTCTATTTTATGCTGATTGCCTGTATTACCACATCAAGAATAATTTATAATGTTAATTAAGAATTTGCAGGGCTTTTATCATACACATATTTTTAATTAACTCCCTAATAAAAATCACAAACACAAACTAATCAAAGTAAGGTAACAAAGAATAAAAATTGGGATTTAAGTGAAACTTAAACAGAGAAAGGAGAGGTTGCTACAACTTTGCTGAAAGTTTACTTCCAGAGTTTAATAATTTTATTCTTTTTTTTTTTTTTTAAATGGAAGGATGACAGTTCCTTAAATACAGTGGTATTACTGGTGCAGCTGTAATGAGGAAGAACAGATGATCAAGTCTTGTGGCAGCTGTGCGTTTCAGATAATATACTACAGAGGATGAATTAGCTCAGAACCATCAATCTAGAGAGAAAACTATGTGCTCACCCAGGGGACACTTATGTCATAAGCTTTCGTAAAACAGGAAAGAGTCTAGACAGATAGTTACAGGAAAAGCTCTCCTTTCAGAAAATTTACACAGAAGATATTATTAGAAAATAAAGGCATCTGATACTTCGCATGTAAATCTGTTTCATATCATGTTACTAACAATAATAATGTCCTATATGTTCTGCTCACAGAGTATCATCCTTTTAGTATGCATAGAATTTTCAGGGTGTGCCACAACAACCCAGAAAATTCATATCTTCCAGTGCTGTATGAAATGCAAAAAGTTATGAGTAGCTAGTCTTTTTCTACATTTACATTTTCAAAGCAATACGGATGATAACATTAACAAGCCTGCAGTTTGCAGTCCTTAAGACGCTAGAAGAAAGGGGTATTAAATTTCCCATGTGATACAAATGATCAAACAAAACCAGGGAATACTAGGGCTGCCACCTTCATTTTCTGGAAAGATCCTACTCGAACAAGTTGCATCAGACTCATTCCCTGAGGGAAGTACTTGAAATTATAGTACATTTGATCTGTTGATTGGTCAGACAAGGAATAAACACAACCCATAGGCAAATGGAGTTGATCTACCCTGACGTTTCTTACAAGGGGCTCTTAAAGCATGACTTCAGTCACAGATAAAACTGAAGCTAACCTGTCATGGATTGACTACATGGATTAACTGCAACTGCCATGGATTAACTGCAGCTGGAGCTGGCGAGTATTTATTCTGATGATGTAGTTGTTTATCAAAACTGCTGACTCATGAAAACATAGCTTTTCACAGGGTTAAGTTAGGGTTAATGATGCTGTTAGGGGGGTTTTCTCAGTGTTAGGATAGAATGTCCAATCTAATAGCAGACTACAAGGAGGGAGGCAGAATATATAAGTGCATCTTGTTCTCAGATGTCACTGCCCCAAAGAAGCCCTCCCAAAAAACTTTGTTTAAAAGAATTTTGCAGATCAGGTAAGTTCTATAGTGACTGGAATACTTTCACGTTATAAAAAAAGGGTTTCTGAAAAAGGGGTTCTATCTTTCACACCAGGGTTCAATGGAAGGAGCAAAAAATCCTGAAAAGCTTTATAAGGAAGGAACTGTTCTTAGCTGAGCTATAACAAAGCTTTTGCAAAGTTCATCTTGCTTGAGAGCTTTTTCATCCTTTTTTTTGGTATCGTAGTTAGCATTAGCAAAATAAAATTGTTCTCCCAATAGGTAATGGAAATGCTTAATCCCAGATTCTTTTAACTGCATCATGGTTTATTAAATTGATTTCATATTTTATGTTTAGCTTTTTATTCTGTCCAGAGCATATGTGTTTTTATATTGTATTTAAAATACAAAAAATAATCAGATATTCTATTTTTGTTATAGAGTCAGAACATACATGTCAAGAAAACCCTGAATTTCTCATTTGAGCATAGTTAAGTGGCTAGACCAAGAAATAACTTCAATATCACAGTTCAGTTTGGAATCATAAGACATTAAAACTGATGTCAAACACTTCACACTTGCCAGCTCAAAGAATACAGCCTCTGTTACCTATAAGGATGAATTTTTGACTTCAAATGCAATAAAAAAGTAACATTTTAAAGCTAGAAAAAAAAAGTCAGGGAAAAATCTTTAGCACCATTGTGAATAGGGACATTCAATTTGCTCATTATTGTTCTCTGCATGGATGATAGATATGAGATATAAATGTATTACTCTCCATTTAATAATACTTTCTACTAGAAATTTAAATAAATAAATTCTATCTTGGCTATTATGCAGTTGAGAACTTAAAGGTTAATGGCAACATGAGGTAATTTACTATGACCCAATCTGCATTACATCTTTATCTGTTACTTTTCCCAGTCATCAACATTTGGTGCTTTGCATAACTGTCATACAGAAGTATAGTTCTAATAATTTTACAGGTTTTACCAGAAATGTACTATACAGGCCGTCAAGGCTATTTGGTGTTCAATATGCAGAGTTCATTGAGAAGAATGTCTTGCCCTACTGGTTTAGCAAAAGAAAACCAATGTATTAATTACCTTTGAAATTTCACATTCAAATGATTGCAAATTTTCTGATAGAACATAGTCATAAAATACAGATTTCGTAGCATGTTTTCAGAAACCTACTTGTTTGAACAAATCTTTACAGTTTAGTGTCCTACTGCTTCTACTGATGAACTTTGGTTCTCAATGTCTGTAGGTATTGGTCAACTTTTGTGATGGTTTGTTGTGATTTAAGAGTATGGATTGTTGTGATTCACTGTTGTCTGGCTGCCAAGTTTAGTCTACCTGAATTAAAATGAAAGCTTAGATGACTTTGGGAAGTCTGTCCTTGTTGAGAGGTATCTGCATCTACTGGTCAGGTGTTTGAAAGCCTAGCAATACTAATATTTCTCTAAGATGGAGCATTACTTCATGGAAATTCTGTTTTCAGTACTGAGTAGTCCTTTTCTATCCATGGATGCAAGAAGATTATGCTGTTCTACTGGGGCACCTTATTATTTGGCAGAGTGGAAATGGATTAATTTTGAAGTACCTCAAAATGAATATCCTAAAATCAGTTTGGTAAATTGAAATATTTTGTTTCAGGTATCTTTGATATTTTCTTTTTGGCTTTTTTCTTGCTAGAAAGTCAACATTTTCCACAGAACATTTCAACTTTGTAAAAAAATTCTCAAGTAATTCTGATATTACAGAAAGCACAAATAAATTGCACCCTCAAAAAATCTAAACTTTCACTGGGTTTTGTTTGGTTGGTTGGTGTGTTTTGTTGGGGTTTTTTGGGGTATAAGAGAGTTATTTTCAGGACAACATTGTAGTGATATCAATCTTTCAATCTTGGGTTTGTAGATAGAAGCAGCCTCTGGGCAGTGAGGTCTGTGGCAGTGACTAGAGAATATTTTTTTGCACTTTGTATCATAGAATCCCTTCTTAGGGACTTACTATTATTGGAAAATGCACTAACCTTCATTTAATATGCTGTAGTTGTAGTGATGAGTATGGACACTTCACGTCTCTTAAGACATGCATACTTATCAGATATGTCTATACCATAAAGTGCAGTGATGAGTAGAACTCTACTGAGGTATCTTTCAGTGAGTCAACTAGCAGCTCTGTAGCCGCTTTAACACAACATTATATTTGGGTTCTTTCTGTTGTGAGTTGAAGTAAATAAATCCAGGTGGACCACTGTATTACTGGTACTGTATTGCTGAAACTTATGCATCCTAAACATGGATAACTTTTTCTAGTCCTGCATAGAGTCAGATAGGTATACAGATCACTAGGTATTGATAAACTTGGAAATACCAAAAAAAATTTATTAAACTATGTGTTTAGTTGGGGAGCTCGGATATCATGGTTATGATAATATTTGTAGAACCTGACACTTTGAAGCAGGATGCAGGTAGCTAAAAATGTCACAGACAAGTGTCTCAATAGAAGTTAACTAGAGAGTTAACTAAAGAAAAGTTCTACTGGCTCTGAGGGCTATAGTTAAGTTCGCTGATGAACATCTTGGGCTGATCTTGGTCTGAAAGATGGAGAGAAAACAGGGGTAATAGAATTAGGATTTTCTTAAGAACAAGGTGTTAGCAAAGACAGTCATTAGAGAATACAAGTTGGCTTAATTTACCATGACAGGATAAGAGGATTTCAAGGAAGACAGACAGCTGCCTTTGTTTTAAAATCACAGTAAATTACTTTGCTTTAGCTTCAAAATAAATCGTACTTTGGCACTAAGCGGGATTTCTGATCACAGCCTGTAAGCATTCATGAAGAAGCATGTATGTCCAGACACAGTGACATCTGAGGATAAAAAAATCCTGGTGTAGGCAGAATTTGGTAACCTAGAACCTACTCAAAGCATGGGATAAAATGAGGTCTTAGTACAAGAATGTCAAAGGAATAATACGTGTCCTGAAAGATTATCCATAGAGACACAATAAAGAAATCAGAAATATGAAATATATGCCAAGTGTATTATGTTTAATTTTTTGATGTCCTGACTTATTTTAGGTGTGTACCAGTGTATACAGTTCTGTTTTAATTTATTGGTTAAAATAATGTTACCTAACAGGTTAAAAATAACCTTAATCCAAACTGTGTTATCTGTCTCAGCTAAACTTGTATTTAACTCAAAGCCTTGGAAATGCAAACTTGACAAATACTTAATTATGTGAAATATATGAAGACTGGACATAGTAAGAAGTGAATGAGAATGAATTAAATATTTAATGAATAAATTGGTTTTGTGCCAATTTCTAGCAGTGCAATTTGCAGTGATCATAATAAATGAATGTTTGCTAAGTTGTTAAAACTACTGGAGTACGTGGTTTCCTAGGAAAAATAATGTATTAAATCTGAGCTGTATCTAACAAAGATTTTGTTGTTTGTTTGGGTTTGTTTTCTGGGGTTTTTTTGGCATGGGGATTTGTTTTTTTTCCCTGCAGCTCTTGGGATCAGCCTTCTATTAATGTTGGAATTTAGTTGCAATATAGATTGAAATTTAATTCAAACTCATGTAATTTTCATGGAACAAAGGTTGATGCTCAAATTGCCCAGTAAGCAGAGGGAAGTAAAACATCTGTTATTTGTTTGAATTAATATGCATTTATCAGATAACACTGCCTGTATGCTAGCTTTTTCTAAATCCAATCTTATTTGTAGTTCCGAGAGAAACTCTGTAAGGGGGGACTAACTAGGTGATGTTTTGGTACATCAAATAAAATATAAACCTTGTGGAGTTTAGCTGTGAATAGAGACCAAAGTAATTTCTGAAAATAACATTTATACTTGCACTTCATTTGACACCGTTCACTAGACGACAGATCTGAGAGTCAGGCTGATGCAATGCAATTCAGCATGTAAACCTTTTTTCAATCTGTTTGCAAGAATGTATTTAAAGACTGATGCTCCAGCTGAGTGAAAAATTTACATGAAGTGTAGTTAATTAGTACCTCTTTATTCATCTGTTCCGACAGTATTAGAATATAGCTTATAGCATGTGTGAAAAAAATTGAAGAACCTTCCTAAACATGTTTTAATGTAAACATCTAAGCTTTACTGCAGTAAAATCCTACTTGATAATGGAGGTTTTCTTGTTTCCTGCCTGCTTGTACTGATTTTTAACTGAGTTATCCACCTTTAAGAGGAAACTCAGTCTCAATTCTCCTTAAGTTATTTTTAAAACAAAACTTTAAAAAAGCTAATGAACTAGAGCATGGAATGTGTTTGTGCTTTCTTTGATGTAAGGTGTGGAAAAAAAAAAAAATTTTGCTGGTGATACTCAAACAGAGAAGAACCAAGCTAAAATGAAGCAGCAGTGAGGTGATTTTGGGATTGGTCTAATTAAAGAAAGACTAAGAGAAGAAGATAACCAAACTGATATCAGTTACGCCTTCCAGCTCTGCTTGCTTTCTGACTCAAAACTAAAAGTACCATATCACAATTCTGTCAAAACTGAATAAACCTAAAAAAACCTCAGAGTTTAAAGTATCAAAGAATTACCATACAAACAGCTGCTACAGCCCACTCTGTCTTCAAATCCCATATGACTTTACTACAGTGTTTATAGAAACAGCATGCCACCAACATTCATGCATGGCCATAAACAATTTGTGCTTGGGTCAGGCACCATGTCTGCAGAAAAGCTCCCTCTCTATTAATATTAAAAGAAGAGGAGACAGCTGTGACTGTTCAGTCTAAACTACCATGGAAAACAGAAACAGCACTATATAGGAAGAGACAGTTGAGTGAATAGCTTGCTGTAAATTATGTATATGATTAAGTTAGTCCTTTATTCTCCTTGTGGCCTCTCTGTAAATAGATTGTGATTTCCTCCCATTTATTTTTCATTAGATTTCACCCTGTAAATATCATTAAAAAGTCTTATTTGATGTATTTGCACAGATTATTGCAAATGCAATCAGTGTTGCTTCTATATTCTCCTCGTGACTCAAAGAGTTTGTATTCCTTTCATTCTTGCTGCCTTCATTTCAGGAATCACAACTGGCAGATGATATAGCTCTCTATACAAGTATCTCAATCTGCATTTCCCTAAAAAGAAAGTCAAGTGGAAATACATTTCCTTTTTTAGTGGACTTAAGCTTACTAACTATGGGCTCGTTTTCCTTAGTTACTCAGGGAAGAAATCCGCCAACCACCCAGAAACCCATGTATCATAGAATGCAAGTTACTGTTATTTTCCTCTTATTGTGTATATTTGGTGGTCCTGCATGTCTGGCCTTCATATTTAGACAGGTTCCCATTTCCTCCCTGGTGAAAAGATAAATATTGTAAATCAAGAGGCCTTGAAACTCTTGGTACCAAGCGTTCTTAAAGAGCTGGCTAAGAATACATATGGCAGGTTGTGCTCATTTTGCTATAGTTCTGGGTGACTCCAAATACTGCTGGACAAATATATGGCTTATTCTTAAGAAACAGGATGGCTTGGGCTGATACAAGTTCCAGCCAATAAATGGAAAGGTGATAAAATAGTCAGGTAATAAAAAGTTACAGTATAGCACCATAAAGAAAACAGTCCACATTTTGGGGCGGGGTGGGGTGGGGTGGGTTGTGTGTTTTTGGTTTTCCTCGGGGTGGCAGAATGGGCCTTTTTTTTTTTTGTAAGTGACAAATAAGATTTGTCAAAGAGGCCTGATTTCTTAGATTACATGTTTTAGTGGATAGAGGTAAACATCTATATGTATTATGCTCACACACTGTTGAGAGATTAGCTTTAATATTGCATTACATTTAAAAGGATCAACACTCCTTAATTGTCAGTAAGACGTGCCCTCAGCTGATTAAGGATGGCTTGCTGACTGATATCAGACACATGTTGATTAAATGTTTTCATTGGACAGTAGATCTTACAGGTGTCTCCACGGAGAATGATACTAGACTAATATCAAAATTTTCATGTTCATTTGGTGTAAATATAACAACACTAGTCAAAAAGGGTGAGAAAAAGAATTAAAATGGGCAGAACAGTATCAGGCATCTGTACACAATAGTGTAGGTGGTGGAACACAAGCACAGTAGGTGGTAATGCACAGATGGAGACAAGGCAACCATACAGACCTGAATGGCCTAATGAGGTTAGTCCAATCCCCTAAAAGTATCTGAATTTTAAAAAACCTTTCAGATGGGAAATAAGAAATGAAGGTCAGACCAAAAGACTGTGGACTAGAGCCTGGAAAATTAGGACTTGAAGGTTTTAAAGGATCAATAGTTGATCTCGGGCTCCTAATGTAATGTTATGGGAAAAAAGATATTGTGAAGCTTAACTTTATCAACAGGAATAGTGCTAATAAGAGGAGGAGGAGATGACTTTTGCCTCAACTTATGGTACTTCAGTACATGTTTCGAAACATACTTTGAGGTCTCTGAAAAGGACGGTTGATGGTTTTTAAGAAAGTTATTATCTAGTCCTCAACAGGTTCAACATGAAGGGTTCAATCATACTGTTGGCTAAAGAAAGATCAAGAATTGACTCTGAGCTTTACCATTTTTGGAGAAACTCACACCAAAATAAAGAGGTAGAAAGTAAAGGTAAATAAAGAATGGATATAAGCACAACTAAGTGTGAGCAGAACAGATATCACGCAATCTTGGATGCAAAACAATGGGAATTAAAGGAAAAATTTCAAGTGATTTCAATGTCTTCTGAAACTGTTCCTTAGAGACATAAATAGATAACTGCGTATCTCGAGGAAACCTAGGTTGTATTTTCATTTATTTGAACCTGAGCGCTTTTTTGTTCAAATTGAAAAATCCTGTTCAGGTTCAACATGTACTTTGCTTTGCATTGTTCAGAGAGCTGTGAGGGAAGAGGGGTGTTCGCTGGGTAACAGTGATGAAAATAATTAGTTGCAATAGTTACTCTGAGGTTTAATGACGCTTATAAAATAATAAGCAATGTCAATGTCATGTGCCGTACTTTAAATAATTGATTGCTTAATAGCATTTTGAAAGGAATTCAATTCCCACAGAGATCAGCATGAGAGCAAAGAGGATCTTTGATTGCATTTTAGTGTTTACAAGTAATGGTGAGGGACATACCTCCAAAGAATTACGTGTTCATTTCAACTCAGAGATGTATGAAATACTTAGCTAAAGCAAACTAAAAACCATTTTGAAAATCTTATTTTATCTGTTATGTTTTTCTGTCCTTTTTACTTTCAAAAGTTATTTGCCTGTGCTAAACTTAAGACTACGTATTTTTAATAAAAATCTTTACTTCAAATGGTTCAACTATATTTTCTCTACTTTGTCTATTTCAGTGTTTTGTTTCAAGAAAAAAGTGGATGTACAGAAAGAAAAGAGACGAGAAATAGGCTGTAAAAATTTTAGCAGTAGTAGAGATACTTATTTTTGTCTTATTTCTTAAGTAGTACTGAGTTTTGTTTGCTTGTTTAAAGTCATATCACTCAATTTAAGACACTTCCAGGAGAAACAAATATATAGGTCAATTCAATGTAAAAGAGTCATCAGACTATACAGAAAGCATTAATTTAGCACATCTTTTTTCTCTCATTTTTCTTCTTTTCACTTGCTACAATTCCTCTAATACATTAACTTTCTCTATCGGATAAAACATCTTACTCCTGAAAATTCTCTTCTTAGCAGATCTTTCATATCCTCATAATTCAGTGCTATTCTTCACAAAAGAGTGGGAGATTATGAACCTATATTTATTAACTTGTGCAACAGGCATCTGAAATATCATTAAAATGAAACTCTGTGAAAGGGGTTTATATTCTGAAAGGATATACAATTTTGTAATTTAATGCAAGTCAGTCAGAGGAAAAAAAAAACAACAAAAACAAAAGCAAAAAACATACAGTTTTTCTATCAAGTAATAATAATTAAACAAATTTGAAAACCAGTGATAAAAATACTGAACTGCTATTAATTTCTAATACTTTTCAGCTATACATTTTCTACGCTATTTGTGAAAGCATTTTCCCTGCATCAGTTGAGGCAAATCCTGCATCTCCATGTGTAGAGGGTCTTCTCTCAGGAGACATTCACACAGAAGCTTAGAGGGTATAAATGTTTGCAGAAATATGCTCTGAATAATTTTGCGGTATAATTTCCTTAATCTGCATTTTTACTCTTAGTTCATTAAATTGACTATCTTGGTGGCAAGACATTATGCCAGGATGCCTAGAGATCTGTATTTGAAATTAGTCATGAGCTTCCTGTTCCAAAATACAGTACAAGCCAAACAGAACTTGGAAACGCCCCCAGGGTACCACTGGAAGGAGAGTGGAGGAGGAAAAAGTTTCATGTGTCATCTCTAGTAGTGGTCCCTGAGGAAACTGCCTCTTAAGTCTGTAGCGAGGGAAAATAGCCATTACCAACAGCACTGGATGTTTGGATAGGATGACTTTGGGGAGATCTACAGGCTTTGAATAGCCATAAAGAATTGCTGTTCTCATTAGAAATAGATGTGGAAATCCAGAAATGATTCATTGCTACATAACACCAGGATACAGCAAGTAAGTTTTGCCAGTAAAATTTTTAGAAACAACAAAATTTTGTGCAGAGATTCTGGACTCCAATCTGAAGTAGATTTTTTTCTGCATCTTGTTTAAAATTTCAAAGTTCTAGTTGTTTATTTTTTCCCCTTCCCATTAAATTTCTTTCATGATTTTGTAATGAACTTTGGCATACAATGAGAATAGAACTATTATGAACTTATTGCTGGTTAAAGATTGGGTGTTTGTTTTTCGCCAAGGGTTTTTTTTTTGTCTTCCAAGAGTTTTAGTTTGTAAAGTAGAAATGGAAATAGAAATAAAATGGAAGCTATTCAAACTGAAAAATGTAGATATTGAAAGAAATAACTGTAAAGTCATTAAGCAGTTGAGAAAACCCAAGTTTTGCATGACTTATTTTGAAAAACATTATTTATCTAGAAAACAAGTCAAATATTCAGGCAACATTGGCAAACCTTTCATGACAGGTTGATGTGTTTTTATCTACCTTACTTTTTGTATGAAAAGGGAAATGCAGTGTATTTGAAGATGTAAGATCAGCAATGATGTGTGTCTGAGAGGAAAAGTGTTATATTTTCAGTGATCATTAGTAAGGTTCCTGAATATACTAATTCAAAACTATTTACAAAATAACCAAATGTTGCTAAGAAATGCTCACTATTTTGCAAAGTGATTCACAAAGCCATACCATGCATGCATGTGGAAAAAACCAAAACAAAACAAAAACAAACAAAAAAACCACAACCAAACTGAATTGTATTTTAAAGCTTCAAAATTATACTTTCAGTGCCCCTATTTCAATGAGCAGTTTCCAGGAAGAGAGACAGAGAATGCATTTTTCTGTGAACTAGATGCCTGATTCATTCCTGAAATATAAATTTGTATTCACTTCTCAGCTAGTAATTAATTAATTATTCATTCCTTTACAAGACTGTATCACCCATGATGCATTCAGCTGGAGAATACAATTTTTCAAAATATATCTGTGAAGCTATGTTTCCAAATCTATTTTTAGACATTGACATATGGGTTTTGATGCTTAGAAGTACCAAGAATTCAGCAACCTCCTGCAAGAATTTATGGGAGCTGTTTGAAGCTCAGTATTTTGGAAAATCTGACTTACAAATTGCATGTTTAAATTTAGTTCTGGACCTTGTTTTAAGTCAGTGATAAAAAAAAAAAAAACAAAAAAAAAAAACCAAACCAAAACCCACCACAAGGTGTTGACTGATATGTTGCATTGCATAGATATGTATTTCATCTCCCATTTCCCCAAACTAATTTTTCTCAGGTTTTTGGTTCTCTTTCCCAATAACGTTGTAAAAAGAAGCTTTATTGTTACCCTTATAGCTTGAAAGTGTTTGAAAGGAAAGCAGAAAGGAAGCAGAGCTTCCAAACTGAGAAAGTCCATTCATTGGAAAAGGAATTTCAGATGCCAGATTTTTGCAGTTGTATTCCATCTTACCATCATACTATATATCATTGGTTTCCTCTTGTAAGAATTAACTACTTCCAGAAGGTGTTGAGGACCTTTTGCCCTTGTGTTATCAATAGGATATAGCATATGGAAGACAGTTTTTCAAACATATCTTAAGTATGAAAAGATGTATCTAGCTATTTCAACAGAAGTTGGAAGTGTTCAAGGCCAAGTTGAATGGGGCTTTGAGCAACCAGGTCTAGCAGGAGGTGTCCTTGCCCATGGCAAGGGGGTTGGAACTAGATGATCTTTAAGGTCACTTCCAACCTAAACCATTCTATGATTCTATGAGGTTTGGTGCTTTACTTCAAATTTCAAGATTTTGGCTTGATTGCTTCCCTGAAAAGTCAAAAGTGTGCCTAAATTGTATGCACAATACATGCTGGAGTGACTCCTAATACACCATGGCACTGGACCACTGCCCATGAAGATTTATTAATTGTTATTCAACTTGATTTTGTGAAAACAAACTAACATTGGGTTACTATGTTCCAAAGAAAATATTGAGGAAAAATGGCAAGAAATTACACTGGACAGTGCACTGGGAAATTAGAAGAGACAAGAAAAGAGCTTCATATACAGATCTCTGAAACACAGAAGCCAATAATACATTTCTGTATTTACAGAATTACAAGCTGCTGAACCTAAACTGGGTGTTAGGCAGTCTCATTCTTAGCAAGATATTGCCATCTACCTGTGGGATTGATAATACTGATTTCTAGTACCTTAATGTCACAATTATTTCAAGAGTTATATTATTATTGACTGGCAGCGTGAAAGCAGTTCTGGAGAGCTGGCACTGCCTGAACTGGCATCAGGACTGAGCCTGCTGGGGCTCACACTGCAAGGAGTGGTTGCACCTTTCTCCTTCAAATAATTTCAAACCTGTCTTTTAACACAGTTACATTAGTCTTGTGCTAATGGGAAAACCCTAAGGACCATCAGAGAGAAAGGAATAAGTCTTCATTAGAGTGGGACTTCTTTCTGTACATATCACAGACTGAGGCCTTTCTCGTAACTAGGCCACCTTCACAGCCATGAATGCAAGGAAACAATCTTTCGTATCTGAATTCAAATCTTCTTTATGTCCCTGTGTATTCAGTTTAAAATCATAACTTTACAATCAGTGGTTCTTGTTAAATATGACGACAAATGAGTTTAAGCAGGACTCCTATGCCAGGGCTGTGGTACTTTATTGTCAGTTGTGCTACATTTGCATAAGGATTTCTTAATGCATGACAGGGCTCCACTTTAAAGTTTCAGCATGGTTTTGAGGCAAATCTCCTGACCACCTTCATTTACTGTGCTTTGGTTTGCGCTTGTGAGTACTTTAGTCGGCTCTCCTTTGGTGGCAAATGAGAACATGTTATCCAATAAGCACACTTAAGAATGTGGGCAGGCAATCCATAGGAATCAAGCAGAGATAGCTTTATGACGGATTTTGTTTCTTAAAAGCCCTTACCTCTGACTATTTCCCTCTGTAGACATGCTGCAATTGTCCTGAAGTACTTGCTTCTTTTAAAGACCATCTAAAAGCAGCAGATTGAGTGAGCACTTCTGAGACCGCTCTCACCAAGTCTTCCTTGAGCACTGATGGGGAACCATTCTCATTTCCTGCGTTTCTCTTTCCATTCGCTCTCTGAGATATGAGTGTGTGCGTGTGTGAGAGTGTGCTTTGCTGCTTTCAACCACTGATCAGGAAAGACAGCTTCCGCCATATTAATAGTGTATTTAATTTAAAGTTCATGGAAAAAAGAAGCAACCTGAAATTTAATGGATTATCTCTGGGAAATGTGAACAATTTAGGTAGTGTTTTAAGCTTCTCTGCAGAGTTATAAGTGTTGATTTTTGCCACTCATATGTTCTCCATTGCCATAATACAATAAGATGTACTAAAAGGGGAAATGTTCATGTTCTTTTATTTTTTAAATCATTTTGGCAAAGGATCAAAGCCATAAACACTAAATGAATCATGTGTGTGTGGTTTATCTAGTATTATAAAATCCCTGCTGTGAAGACTTGATCCCACATAAACAGTGAAAATTGTTGGAAACTATTGCATCTCAGGAAATAATAAAGCTAAAGGGTTAGGTTGTAATTCATGTTTTTAATATCCATTACTTAAACAGATATAGGCTGGTCAGTTCAGTACAAAGCAGACATTTTCTGATTTTAAATAGAGGGTAGCATCCTTAGAAAGCTAGTTAATAAATACAAAGTGAAGAAAAAAACTCATTTGTCTGTCTCAGTGCCTGTGTTCATAGAGACTGATAGTTATTTAGACAAAATCCTTGACATTTTTCTATGTTACAGAGCTCTTAACACGTTGTCTGTAAAAAACCCCACACAACAAAACAAAAAAATAAACAAAAAAAGAATAAAATATTTATGAATGACCAATGTGAAAAAAATTTCATAAACTTACACTGTGCAGTCAGAGTATCCTCTGAGAAAACTAGATAACTATTATTGGAAAAAATCCAACCTGAGAATGTTACAAAAATTTTGAAAAATATGTAAGCTCAAGAGCTACGTGTGTTTAGGTGCTGAGTAAGAAGGCTGAGGTACGATATGGTGCCTTTTAATAAATGTGTTGGAGGTGTGCTGTAGTAGGTACCAAGTGCATATGGACTGTTCATAGTAGGCCTGAGTCCATAGGGATTGTTAGTTATTTTAGGCAAAATCCTTGTCATTTTTTCCATGTTATATAGCATTTAACATATTGCCAGTCCAAAAAACAACACCCAGGAATAAAATTCAGTGACACTTCTTACCAATACAGCTTATCAAATTCTAAATGGTGGGGGGAAAAAATAACAAATCCTAATCTTTGATTCCTGTTTGTTGGTGTCATTCAATGCAACAATGGAAGGAAAAGACCCAAAACCCAGATCACCCAATTCTCAAAAACAGCACCCCAAATCTGTTTTGTTTTTGGGAAAATGCTCTTCCATTGTCCTTTCTGCATGTACCAGCACCCTCAAAGTATGTTTTACAAGAGGACAGTGTGCTGCCATCTATAACTGGTACTTGAATAAATAGCATTGTTTACCACAGCTTTTTTCACTGAATGTGTGTGCCAAAGACTGTTTGGCACTAAATATATTTGTACTGAATTGCAATAATTTGTTCTTTTCAAAATTCAAATCCTCTTAGCTCCAGGATGGATTCCATCTATCCTGGAATCCAAATAAAAGTTAACAATTGGCATTTAACTTTGGAAACGAATGAAACTGCAAATATATGAAGTGTCTTAAAGGGAAACTGTAATGGAACAAAGTAACGACTAGGTTTCTGAACAGTTGTTCATGGGAACCACCTGGAGTTGCACCAGATTTTAAGTACAGCCTTGATAAATAGAACATGGCAAATCCTTTCTTTGTCTTTTTCAGTGCTATGGGGCTCAAAAAGGAGATTTCTGCACAAAGACAGAGAAAGTAACTCAGTAGGTAAATGTCAGTCATTGTAGTCACAGGTAGAACACGTACAAAAGCAACAGGTAAGCAAGCCAAGTGCTCCAGAAGAGACAACGCAGGAAACATGACACAGAAATTGCCCTGCCTCCTTAGCAGGATTCACAAAAAAATTACCAACAAAAAGGGTGTAACAACAAAAAATGTTTGCTGTTTTATTCATTTTATATAAATAAACAGTCTCTTTCAAGATATAAGAGAACACCATAATCTTCAAGGGGAAGATAAGACAGTCCTAACAAATCTTAAAAGAACTGGAGTAAAAGTAGGAATCAGGAAGATTACTCTCAACCATACAACTGCAAGAAGAAAGACGCTTTCAAATAGATCATGAAACAGTATCCAAAAATTTGCCCCTTTTTTAATGAATAGGGACTCGTATATTGTTATATTAATAGTAATAGATTTACTGAATATGGGGAAGCTTCACCGTTAACCTGATTTATCAGATCTCCAGCTATTGATAAGGAAGTCACAAAGAGTTACTGCTGATGTGGTGAAAAAAAGAAAAAAATAGTTTGGATATGACTGAGCACAGTAAGATTTAACTTTTTTTTCCACCTTGACAGGTATGAAATATAACCTACATAGGTTTGTGAGGAGGCATGGTGCTGTGTCTTTCTACAGGGGGACATTAAATTCTGTAAGTATATTGGAAAAATACAGACGATTTCTTCACTCCTTCAGTTCCTCAGGAAATTAGTTGGCCAATTTCCAAATGCTTTTACATGTATTTAAATCTATGTTGCAATGGGCTGTTGTTTTGGCACACTGACTTAGCTCATGAGCGTTGATTCATGATCAGGTGACATTGTTGATTTAGCTCCTTTCTGAGAATCACCTGTTTTACAAATGTTTTAATAAGGTATGAGAGGTATTTACTGACTACTGGGTGTTAAAGCAGGGTGTCAGCTACATAACTGGAGTTTAATATCTAGTTTTTAAATATTGTAAACCTGAAAACAATAAATGTAGAATAATGTAGATAAATATTTGGAAACTAAATTTCCTTCTATATAGCGTAGAGGATTTTTGGTTCTTGACAGTTTAAGGTACAAGTTGCAACAATGGAGGTCATGATTTGTTAAACCTTACAGAAATGGCAACTATTATCTTGGATATATTATTGTTATAACACAAAAATAAATTGTTTGTATTTTGATGTGCAGATTTTTTCCAGAATAAAATATCCTGTGCAGAGGGACTGAGAGAAATTTTCCCAAAAAATGAGGTTCTTGACATGCATATTTAACATTGTTTGATACTGATCTGCTATTCCATTTGAAGCATTTTCATTGCCTTTATTTACTATTTGCATATAATCAATTTCCATACATTTCTCACTTCAATTCTTTGCTTGAACAGTTTGCATATTGACCCCCTGACTTTTTTTCCATCAAGTTATCTGTGAAAAAATTGGAAACTCTGAAATTCGTCTTTCAGTGCTCAAAAAATGATGACCTTCTATGTATGTTTTGTCTAATCAATTTTACAACTTATGTAAAGTCCTCAATTTTTTAATTGAAAATTAGCAGGGAGGTTCTTGATACAGGATAGGGTGTTACGGAAGATAATAAGATTTTGATCTGATTCAGAAATTTCTGATGGATTTGCCAGAACTGAAACTTGTCAAAACTGTTAGGTTTCATAACAAGAACAGTTTCCTAGATCAAAATGACAGAGACAGGCAAACTGCATAATCTTTCAGAGTAGATTTAATGGCCGCAACACTCATAGGTAATGTAGGAGACTCAGATTCAAATCTCTGTTTTGTACCTGGTTCAGATTAGGGACTTAAAAGAATTTTCCTTCTGGGCTATTAATTTCCTATAATTTCCTTTTATTTCCCATGTTAAAATGTAATTGACATTATAACGTATATATTAATGAAAACATGAGTATGCCCTGAAATGAAGCTATGTGGTATTATCCCTAAACTATTGAACTAGAGTGTGTTTTGTTGGCTCAACAAATACTAAAGAGCTAATAAGTGTTTTCTGACCACAGTGAAATAAGATTTCACATGAAAAATTTAATTTTGCAGACACAAAGTAAGGAAGTGTGTACTTGAATTGTTGTTTTCATGAAATACGTCCATATGCTTAATATTTGAATAAGCAGAAACAACTACTGAGGTTAAAAACACAGGCTTTTCAGAACAAGGTAATGTTTACTGATGATCATAAGTCATGCCCAGTCCAGTATACAGAATTATTTTCATTGACCTCAGTAGACTTTTAGATCTGTTCCACTCTCAGCATTGCTTCTCACAACTTTTTAAAAATCAAGAATAGGTATGAGGATGAGCAAGGCTTTGGAAATATCAGCTGATCATTTAGATATTCAAAAACAAACTTCTGGAGCTTCTTAGGAAGGGTAAAGCAAAATCCAAGGAGCTATAATGATTAGCAATTAATTAGCTTAAGCTATTCATTAATTTTCAACAATTGCTTTACCTTTGCAGAATCATTTGTAGCATGAGCATTTGTAGCATAAATCACACTTGATTAATCTAGTGGCCTTCTATGATGGAGTAATTTCATCAGTGGACAAGAGCTCTGGATGTCTTCTATCTGGACTTCTGTAAAGCCTTTGATACAGTCCCCCACAACGTTCCTGCCACTAAATTGGAGAGAGATGGGTTTGATGGATGGGCTGTTAGATGGATAAGGAACTGGCTGCATGGCCATGTCCAAAGAGTTTTATAGTTAATGACTCAATGTCCAAGTGGAAACCAGTAATGAGGATGTCCCACAAGGGTCCGTACTGCGACCAATACTGTTTTATATCTTCATCAATGACATAGACAGTGGAATTCAGTGCACCTTCAGCAAGTTTGCAGACAACACCAGTCTGAGCAATGCAGTTGATTCACTAGGGGGAAGTGATGTCATCCAGAGCAACCTTGACAGGCCTGAGGACTGGACCTGTGCAAATCTCATGAAGTACAACAAGGTCCCACACCTGGGTCAGGACAATCCCCAGTATCAATATAGACTGGGGGATAAACAGATTGAGAGCAGCCCAGTGGAGAAGGACTTGGTGATACTGGTGGAAAGAAAATCAGACATGAGCTGGCAATGTGCACTTGCAGCCCAGAAAGCCAACTGTATCCTGGGCTTTGTAAAAAGAAGTGTGGCCAGCAGGTCAAGGGAGGTGATTCTGCTCCTCTAGTCCGCTCTGGTGAGACCCCACCTGGAGTACTGTGTCCAACTCTGGGTCCACAGTACAAGAAGGACGTGAACCTGAGAGAAGTCCAGAGGAGGGCCACAAAAATGACCAGAGGGCTGGAAAACCTCTCCTATGAAGAAAAGCTGAGATAGTTGGGGTTGTTCAGCCTGGAGAAGAGAGGGCTCCAGGAAGACCTTGATGTGGCCTTTCAATATATAAAAGGGGCTTATAAGAAAGATGGAGAGAGGCTTTTTACCAATGCCTGCAGTGATAGGACAAGGGATAATTGCTTTAATCAAAAAGAGAGTAGATTTAGATTGGATGTAAGAAAGATATTTTTTACGGTAAAGGTGGTGAGGCACTGGAACATGTTGCTCAGAGAAGTTGTAGATGCCCTATCCCTGGAAAAATTCAAGGTCAAGTTGGACAGGTCTTTGAGCAACCTGATCTAGCAAAAGATGACAGGTGTGTTGGACTAGGTGATCTTTAAAGGTCCCTTTCAACCCAAACCATTCTACGATTCTGTGATAAGAGTTGTATTTTTTCCCCTTGTGAGTGTAGTGCACATGTTGCACCTACGGACTGTTGAATAGCAGCAGTCCTAGCTTGTAGGTCAAGCTGGTTGCACTCCTCTATTGCTTACACAGTGCAGATTTCTCAGTTGTATGACAGGGTCTGTTTCAAAGTTGGTGAAAGTCAGCAGAATCAGTTCATGAGATCACACACTGGGTGTGTGGCCCCTTAATGTTCATCTGGCACTGATACCACCTCTCTGAATTTCAATAATCCTCCTTCCATTTTGTGTCTTAAAGAAGGGAGTGCAAGCAAATTGCATCAAGTAGCAGGTGAAGGAATGAAATTTGACATACTAGTATAATCTTGTTACTTTATGGATAACACTAAAATTGCAAAACAGAGCCTGAACCACAGCTGCTTTAATAAGTCATTTCTGATTGCATCCACAGGCAGCCAAACAGCAAGCAACCACTCTGCCAGTCTCCAGTTTCAAATTTTCTTTATTACTGTACTTAGAAATTTACAGTAACAGCCAAAATTTGCCAAAACCTCTGGAAGCACTCCCATCCCAGCTGTTTCTACGGGATAGAAGCTTCAGACTTCTGACTAATCATCAGGATTTGATTTTCTATTTGAATCATCTGCCACTTTGCCAGAAACACACATTAGAAAGGTATCCAAAGTAATATTTATTGAATGGTGTGTTTAGATTGAAAAGAGGGAAAACAGAGTAGTTTATTTACTGCACCCTCGTTCTACACAATGCATAGAAAGACATATAAACCCTACTGCACATCTTGTGATGGGCTGCTGTCCAAAAAAGTGGATGTCAACTAAAGTTACTAAAGGGAGTTTTGGCAAACAAAATTGCAGTGACATGCCAGAATTCTCTTTGCCTAGCCTTTGTGTAGGGCAGTGATGTCTATTCCTGTGAGCTCAGGCAACTTGGTGTTTGCTCACTCCAAGAAATAAATTATCGGAGTGGACAGAAGCAAGGGCAATTCCATCTACTACCTCTACACCAATCTTCCAGAATGGAGCAGACTTTCTGTCTTTAGATACGAAACACAACAGTAGCTTTATTTAATGCATACTGTGTAGTTTTGGGCAAGTCTGATAACCTCAGACTTAAGAAAAAAACAGATTATTTCTTCACTTTTTTTAAGTACTGGGGGAAAAATCTGAGTTCCAGTGCAATATTTTTGCATGTGCAACTGCATACACTCCTGCAAGTTGAAAAAGCATGTTTATTCAATGGTTTTAAATCCCAGAAAAAGTTTTACAATAATAAGCTAAAAGAATAGTGTTGTTGGGTAATACAAATCTTTTTGCAATTTCTTTGTTATTTTGCACTTGATGAGGTGGGAGATTTATGTTTCCTCATCTAATGCCTCATTTTTTCTTTTAAGACTTCTGAACATTACAGGATGTTGCTACTTTTCTTGTAAAGCCTCATATTATGTACTAGGTTCATTGTATGGCAGTATGCAAAAAATAAATTGTCTGTATATCAGTAAAAATTAAGCAAACAAAATAGTGTCAAATAACTATTTTATTTCCCTGTTTCTGAACGTGACATTCATTGTTGTGCCAGTGTAAGATCTTGCATACTACATTAGTTTTGCAGAAACCCTGTTTTGGATTTCACAAAACATGGGTAAGTCTCCTAAATACCTGGAGATTATCTGGAGAATATCACCTAAATACCTGGAGAATATCACAACACTTCTTAGGTGGGCTTTTTTCCATTTCTCTTCTGATTTTTTTTTTCTTTTTTTTTTTTTTGAGGGCTCTCCACAGATTTTTTTTTTTTTTTTTT
>VFFE01008014.1:5126000-5220135 GCA_008921705.1 Burhinus oedicnemus | reverse complement strand
GTTCTCCACAGATTTTTTTTTTTTTTTTTTAATCTAATGATAGCTGGGATTCTCTTATGATTGACACCTCTTGTGATCTCAGGCCTTAACTAACCTATAAAATTTGGTCGGATTTGCAATAAAATAATGAGATTTAGCAACCCTGGAGGTCACCCAGTTCGGCTTCGCTTTTGAAGTGGGACTGTTGCCAACATCAGGTCGGGTCAGCAATGACTGTGTCTAGCAGAGCATTGAAAATCTCCAAGGACAGAGGTCCCTTGACCTCCCTAGGCAACTTCCAATACGGTGTTATGCTGGTAACTGCATTACCTTATTAATGAACTTTTTTCCAGCCTAAAACTTCAAAAACATAATTTATGTCAACTTTGTTTTGTTATGTTGTTTGATGCTACTACAAAGGGTATAGTTCAGTTGTCTTTGTAGCTGCTCTTCAAATGGCCATAGGCTTTTGTTAGATTTCCCCTCGGTCTTCTCTTTTTCTGGATTGAACAACCTGTGTTCCCCCATCTCTCTTCACAGCATATGTGCTCTGGGTCCCTGTTCATAATGGCAGCCCTCTGCTGAACTTCTCCAGTGTCTTCATATCTGTCTGGAACTGGGTGGAAGGCAAAATTAAATGCAATATTCTGCGTGTAACCTCATCAATGCTAAATATGGAGTGATAGCAGCTTTCCTTTATCTTCTAGCCGTATTCCACTTAACATAGACCAATACATTGTTTGGCTTCTACAGAATAACAGTGCATTTGTTCCACCTGGAGTCCATCATAATCTTTAAGCTTTTACCAGCAGTGCTACTATTTGACTGTGAGTTCCTAACCTGTACAAATGCGTAGGATTTTCCATCATAGTGTCTGACTTTGAACTTTGTCTTACAAAGGATCAGGAGGTTTCTGCTGGCCCCAGTCCTCAAATTTTTCAAAATCCCTCTGGGCTGAAACTCTGTGCCAACAACTCCCCTTAGTTTAGAGTTGTCTACAAATTTGCCTGTGGGTACCCTCTATGCCATCACCCAAGTGGCTGACGAAGATGTTGAATACATATCAGGCACAGAATTGGCCTCCGGAACCCTCTGATTGCTGCTGGCTGTCAGCCAAAATCAAGTCAATAATCACAACTATTTGTGCCTGGCAGTCCAGCCACTTTTCAGTCCACCTAGTAGTTCATTTTTCTTAAGTGAGGTCTGTTTTCTCAATTTCCAAATGGGAATGCTGTTAAAGATGGCATCAAAAGGTTTACTAACAACAAGGTAGAGTACGTCCACCAGTCTCTCCTCATCCACATAATCACTTGTTTTATGGCAGAAAGTTTTCACGTTGGTCAAGCCTTTTGTAAATCTGTGCCAACTACTCCAGATACACTTATCCTTCACATGCTTGGAATAGTACCTACGAGTAAATGTTTTCTGATCTTTCTAAGGATTGAGGTGATGCTGATCAGTTCGTTCCTTGGAGGCTACTGTGCCTTTTTGAAGGGCAAGATGGGCATAGCATTAGGTTTTTTCTAGTTTTTACTAGTCAGGCTAGTAAAAACTCCCTCACAACCACAGTTTTTTGCAGATGACAGACACCTGAATTCAAAAACCATAGCAGACAGATCTTTCAGCCCTTCTGAGTGCATCTCATTTTGCTCCAGCGATTTGAATGTATCCAGCTTGTTTGAGTCTGTTGTGTCCCCGCTGTTTATTGCCCCATGCCTTTCTATCTCTTCCCAGGTCACTCTTCTATAAAAATAGATTGTTAATAATGTCCATATTCTGAATAGCTACTACTTTCTTATTTTCCTCTGTGAACCCCTCATGGCTTTTGAGACTTTTGGTTCAGAAAATTTCAGGCAAATGTCTCTAAAGAGAGTACTTAATTGGAACCAAATATATCAGACCTACTACCACCTGCTGCCGTCACATTTTCTGCTAGTCTCACTCAAAAAGGGAAACTGTAGATCTCCAATGTGGCATAGGCAAAAGACAGAGGCACAGGAAGGTGTCAAAATGCCTTTCCTTAGAATAACAGCAGTTTTTCATCCAAGGAATTTGCTAGTGGTGCACAGGGGAATGGTATATCTGAATATACAACAAAAGTAGGTCAGCAGTTGTTTTGATATGAGAGGGACTCCTCTTATCTTCAGAAAGTATGTATATTTGGACTAGTTTTGGTTTAAAATTAATATATTTATTTCAAGCTTGGTATCTACGAAATTTGAGAGGGCTACCCTCACCTCCCCCTGCCCCCCACAGGCTTCAACCTGTATCAGTGATTAGAAAGATATGGGTAGTAAAGAGAAATAGGATTGGTCTTTTTCAAGGGTGTGACTGTTGTCTTTAACAACATTTCTAATAGACATGACAGATTTAAATACATGTCAGATATTTATTGAAAGCATACAGTAAATGAGTGTTCTAGTTTTCTACTATAGATATATGTATTAGAACATGGAAGGCACTTTCTATTGCAGATTTCAAGAAGGAAAAATATTTGCTGAATCAATGCATTGATTAGTGATGGTTTTGGATAAACATTGAAAATCAGAAAATAACATTTCCATTTCTTGTTATATTTTAAATGACCATTGGAGCTGTTCATTTTAATTCAGAATATATATCAGAAACAGTTTTCAAGAAAAAAATATTTATTACTAAGTTCTCCCTATTGTTGTATCAGATGCCCAGGGATGTTGTGGAGGCCCCATCCTTGGAAGTGTTCAAGGCCAAGTTGGATGAGGCTTTGAGCAACCAGATCTAGAATGAGGTGTCCTTGCCCATGGCAGGGGGGTTGGAACTAGATGATCTTGAAGGTCCCTTCCAACCTAAAGCATTCTGTGATTCTATATCTTTCTGTCTTTCCGTCTTTGGTAACTTCAGTTATCTTCATTCAAGCATGTGTCAAAGAAGAAAACTATTGTAAAACGTGAATTCAGCAAATGGGAAATACTGCTAATGGAAATAGAAAGCAGTATAATTATAGCACTGTGGCAAAGTAGAAGTTAACAAATCAGTGTCTGTTTTCTGATCCTCATATCCAATTTGTGAGCAAAAAACAATTTTAATTATTCTCTCCACCTAAATCTCCTTCCCCCTCCTTCCCACTTGCCCCATTTACAGGAAACAGCAGTTAATTTAACCCTGTTGTTAGAAAGGGAAGCTCATTTATAAATTAAACTGGGTGGTAATTTGACTTCAGCCTAAAGAATATGTATCAGAAAAGTGTATTTGCTGGATTTTGTTTTCTATAACTCAGCATAAATATTGAGCTTTCATTTTAAACACCGAAAATTTGTTAGAAATAAGTTGGAAAGCAATTTAGAAGCTATCAGTAATTACAGCCAGCTGAGTAATTTACATAATTGGTTTAGCTACTTATATCTGAAAGAACATGATTTCCTCCCACTTATTGGAAGTTGATTATAAAAGGAATTTGTATTGTATTTATTCCTTCATTGTAAATTTTGAACATGATGTTTAAAACTCAGTAGTTCAGATCACTCTGTTAACAAATGATCATTAAGGTCATAAGAGCTGTTAGATATTCAAACTGTTCAGGTCTCATGAAGAGCAAATCACTAAATAATGTGATTTGTTAAAAAGGAGAGAGATGCAGAAACATTAATGTTTTTTAAATTTTTTACTGACTTTCTAGTTTGTAATTTCAAATTTCTTACTACAGTCATAATGTTTATGAATAACCTTATTAATAAACAATTGAAATCTTACAAAACTGTGAAACTCAAGGCATCATGTCTTAAAGATCTGTAAAGTTGGTAATTGTAGTCCTACAGGAGTCAGTAGCAAATTTTCCACTGTCTTCAATGGGGCTGTGGTTTTACCACATATAGTACAATATTTGCAATAACGTGAAATAGAGACAGTTGCACATTTTGCATTGTTATTGATTCCTGACTAGTTGATACTATTATTAGGAGGAGACCTTGCAGTAGTCATTGTGACACTGAATCTTTTACAGAGTGAGGAAGGTTGATGAGAGGTATCAGGTAAACAGCATCAGAAAATTTTATAAACTGCTACAGGTTTTCCTTTCTAGGTCACACAGGCCTTGCCCAAGGCAATGTTGATGGAAAAAAAATAGTCTGCTGGAAGATTTATTGGCTGGGTACAGAGTTTAAATGTAATGTGTCAGAGTGCCGTGAAGTAATTTTGTGTGCATGCCTGGTTGTAGTTGTGAAGGATGCAGTCAGACTCTTGTCTGCTCGCTTAATTGCCTCTGTGTCAAGAGTCTGAGGGATTTGGGATTCTTACTACCCAAAACATTATCTCATTCCACATAAATTACAACCTTTCTGGTGTGAACCATCAAGTGTGTAAGCTTAATATTCACTTTCTAGGAGTATCAGTGCAACTGTTTATCCAGGTCTAGAAATTATTCAGCTCAGATTCTAATGGTATGGATTTGGAGTAGAGAGAAAATGCCTTTTGGTTTCTTGGGAAACAAGCCTATTTCAGTTCAAAGATGAATGTTAATACAATAATTTCATTACTGTGCTTCCTATTTGAAATGGTAAGTTGGTAGAGGATTAAAAAGGATTTAGTATATTGCATGGCATGTAGCTGTATAAACGTAATGACAGGAACTGATTCATAGGGTTGTGCAAGTAAGCCTTGTGTGTTAGCAATGAAGTGAGATTAGTTTAAATATAATGATTCAAACTGGGGACATATCTATTTTATGTCATATTCATGTACTTTGTAAGCAGTAGTTCAGAGGCATATTTGTCACAAAGGTATTTTATTATTAGTGACCTAAGACAAGGTATTCATGAAATCAGATTTAGTTTAGTTCAAATCAGTGCTTTCACATGCTTTCAAAAGCGTTTTTAAAATGTCTCAGTCAGAGGTGTTTTCTGCATTAGAAAAGTTATGCACTTTGGACTGGAGTAGAGGAATGTTGATGAAATGATAAATTAGCAAGCATGACTTTGCAGTCAGTATAGACCACAGAGAGTTCGTGTTGACACAAAACTTATAAGAATACAGCCGTACTAGGTCACGCCAAAGATTTATCTAGTCCAGTACTCCATCTTAGAAAAAAACACAATAGTAGATACATTCAGTGTAAACCCTTAGTGATACTTCCCCAGATAAATCCTTCCAGAAATCTGCAATTTTAATATTTTAGTATTTTCTGACTATGAGCTATAGACTGTATCTTTGTGTTTAACTATATTTGATGGAATTTTCTTCCATGAATATTCCTAATCCTTTCTAAGTCTATGTTTTGGCATTTACAATATCCTGTGGAAGACTTCCATAGTTTTATCATGTATTGCACTTCCTTGTGTTTATTTTAAATCTTCTGTTTAATATTATTCAGCCTAATTTACATTCACAAAAGATTATGATGAGCATCGTTATCCAATCCAAATTACTTCATAGTCAAGAACAATGAATAGCACTTGCTTTTTTTTTTTTTTGCAGTAACATACCTTGTATAGTGAGTGCCAATTTCGGATAAGTTAAAATGATGCTCGATATTGCTGAAAATTGCTATCCATGTGGCTGCTGTTTTTGAAAATTCCAGTGGAACTCTTAGAAAAGTAAGGGTGGGAGCAAATCTGTCCTTTAAAATCTCAAAACAGCCAAAACCAAATCTTTTGAGCAAAAAAAAAAAGTCCATCATTTTTAATAATACCACTTTCTAACTCTGGCTTGTAAGATATTTTTGTATTACCATTGACATCAGAAATACCTGTTCAGAGCAAGAGAATGCATCATGACCTCTTTGAGATGATAAGGAATTTGAGGAATGCACCAAGAGGACTCTGTTCAGATGGTTGTAAAGTGAGAATTAGGTGGACTCTTAAGCTTATTTCTCAGCAGATACCACCTACCGTCAAGCATTATTTAATGTTTAAGAACCCATTGAAGGCCCCTTAATTGGAATTCATTTCAAGGTGATAGTGGTGCCACCCCCAGTTTGGATCATAGCTTAGTTATCAAGCATCAAATTATTCATCAGAAAAAGAACTCAAGTCATTCTCAGCCTGAGAGTGACTGAAAAGAAATTTTACGTTCTTCTTTATATTTCTGAACAACTATGGTTGTGTCTACTCTGCTAAAGCAGAGGCATCTTACTAAGCAGCTTTACTGTAGCTGAGAAAGACAGCTTCATAAGGCTGGAACACATGAAATAAAAGCAAATCAAACTTTGTAGTCAAGAAGATACCTCGAGAAAGAAGTCCTGAGGTTTCATGTCGTCTGCTCATTCTATTTATACATATTATCCCAAGACTCTTAAATAGAAAAAACCATATGCAATTCCTGGAGGTGGATGCAGAATGTTTCTTCAGCAGTGAAAGACCATTTGTCACTGGATCACAGGGAGGTCCTTCTTCTTGCTTTCCCTTTCTCTGTTGCAAAATAGAGATTTTGTATTTTTAAGTATCATAAAGCCTAAGTAAATTGCCAAAAATAATCTAAACCAGGCTTGTAGAAGAGGAGCATATGAACAGGACATACTAATCAGCACTCAGCAGCTGGTGCAGGGTAGAACATAAAGGACAACCAGAGGCATTCTGCAAGGGACTGTGTGGGACTTCTGGAGCTGGTGCTACAATGGCAAAGGTATATTAGGGAGTGTGGTTTCCAACAGAACCTGTAGTGACCCCTCCCCTCCCCATGACATGGCTTTGATCAAGACACCACTCCTGAGGAAGGATAAGGTTGCCCAGGTACTAGGTTGCCAGGGGTGCCTGTGGTATCTCCTGCTCCAGAACTGACACCTGTGGGATGCGCACCCTAGCAGACACATGGGGCTGTGAAGTGGGAGAAGGTGAGTAGATGGTGTAACATCAGGGAGGACAGGCAGGACATGGAAAGGATCTTTACAGAGAACTTGCAGGGGCAAAAAAAAACCCCAAATCCCTATTACATGGAAGGCCAGATGGACAGAGGTTATTCTTAAATGACTGGATATAGATTCCCAAGATGACAGAGACTGAACTTAAAAGGAGATTCAGAGGGAGAGAGTACATAAAGTACAAGGAAAAGTGGAAGAACGGGGTGGAACATAGGAGGCTCTCAGGGACAGTATGATGCAGGTGGCTATCACACTTCCCCAAAGCAAGCTGTGTATCTGGGTGCCCATCTCAAGTGCCTGTGAATGAACACATGCAGCATGGCAAACACACAGGAGAAGTTAGGAGAAATTAGAATTCCTTGTGCACTTACAAGCTTATAATCTCATTAGGATCACAGAGACATAGGGGCACATTGGAAGGTATGGGCTTTTTGGGAAAGGCAGGCCAAGAAGACAGGACGGATATTTGCACTCTGTGCAGAGGAGCACTTGACTATGTGGAGTTTTGCTCTGGGATAAGTGACAAGGTAGTCAAAAACTGGCAGGTTAAAGAACAGAAACCAACAAGAGAGAAACTGTGGTGAGCGTCCCCTACAGAAGACCACCACAAGAGGAGGAAACAGATGAATTCTTTATAGACTATAGAGGAAGAAGGCTCATGGTTGAAGGCCCCATGGGAAATTTTATCTGGATATCTTCTTGACTTGCAGGGCACAAACAAGGACACAGGAGTTTGGCAAGCCAACTAGGGGATGTGCTCTGCAGCACCTGCTATACATAAACAAGGAAGAACTAGTCAAGGATGTGAAGACTGATGGAAGCCTCCACTATGTATATGACAGTAGAGTTTAAGATCCAAAGAGACAGAGGTAAGGACTGGACAGAGTCCTGGGCAACCTGTCCTAGCTGACCTTGCTTCAGCAGGATAGATTAGTCTTGACAATCTCTTTGCGATCCCTTCAAACCTCAAATAGTCTGTGATTCTGTGAAGGTGAATAGCAGAATTGCAACCCTGGTCTTCAGGAGAGCTGATCTAGGCTTTTTCATGGAAATACTTGGCAGACTCCCCTGGGAGGTAGCCCTGAAGAGCAAAAGAACTCTGCTGGAGCAGAGTTGGTTGACCCTCAAGGACCATCTCTTCAGGGCACAAGAACGGTCCATCTGGATGTGCAGGAAGGCAACCAAGCATGGCACAAGGCCAGCACAGGTGAAGAGAGAACTCTGGACTAAAGCAGTATAAAAATATTTTTTGGATGTACACAGTCAGTAAGACAGGGATAGGACAATAGGACCCTAATAGGACAACAGGACTCTAATAGGACAATAGAGTGCATCCAAGACTTCTGAAGAGGCTGGCTTATGCTGCTAGAGGTGTTCTTCATGGGACAATAATAAGCTGATGATATTTAATGTCTTTCATTAACAGCTAGGATGACTAGATGAAAAGCACCTTCAGTAAGTTTGTGGAGCAGTACTTGGTACGCTGGAGGGAAAGGTGACCATCCAAAGGGATTTCAACATGCTGGAAAAAATGCACTAACAGAGACCTCATGAAATTTAACAATAATGGGGGTGGAATAACCTGCTGCAAGAGGACAGGCCTAACTAGGTTCAAAGCAGCTTTGAGGGAAAGGCCTTGGAAGTCCTGGTGGCCAGCAAGTTGATCATGAGTCAGCAGTGCGCTCTTGCGGTTATGAAGGCTAACTGCATATTGAGCAGCAGTGGTAAGAATGTAGCCAGTAAGATGAGAGAAGTGATTATCCCCATCTGTTTGGCACCTGAAACCACATTTGGAGTGCTGCATTGAAATTCAGGCTCCCCAGTACAAGAAAGACATTCACAAACTGGAGAGAGCCCAATGGAGGGTTACCAAGAGGGCTGGAGAATATGCCTTATGAGAAGAGTCTGAGATAATTGGTGTTGGGGGTTTTTTTCAGTGTGAGGAAGAAAGATTAGTGAAGTCTTACTGCTGTCTTCAACTACCTAATGGGTTGTTCTAAAGAAGATGAACCCATACTCCTCTTGGAAGTACATAGAGAAAATACAAGACTGGGCAAGATCCCGAGCAATCTGATCAAACATTAAACTTATCCCTGCTTTGAGCAGGACCTTAGATCAGATGACCTCCAGGGATACTCTCCAATCTACTTTATTCTGTGATTTTTAAGTTATAGAAAACAATATCTATTGAACAGATCTTAAGTTTCAGTGATTCTTGTTACAGCAGTAAGGGCAGAAAAGTTAACTTTTAAGAACACAAAATATTTTAGAAACCTTTTATTTATTTATCCATGTTTTTGCTTCTAGACTTTTCCAGCTGTGATTTTATGTGCTCATCTAGAGGTTTCAGTTCTCTTAAACCATACTATGCATAAAATTCTGAGAGTTCAATTTCTCTTTCATAAAGGAAATTGTGTTCCTTGGAGGGTCAGTTCTACTGAGTATCACTGAACTCACGTAAAATACATTTATTTTCTGCAAGATGGAGCGTTTTAAAGCTTCAGGTCTGTGTGCATTGTCTAGCTGTACTGGGCACACCTTACACCTCATAAAGCCATAACACTGTTATTTCATTTTTTCCTATGCAGTATGTGTGAACGTGTTCTATTCCTTGGTAAAATTCTGTTTTTCCATTCTGCTCCATGGGACATGACTCTGGAACAAATATTAGTTTAAACCTATGATGTAAAGGAGAAAATGATAAAAACAGACCAGCAATAAGCTATAATAATCACTGTAATGTGTTTTATGCTTTCATAATGCTTCTGGTTTATCAGCCAGTGCAGTTATGGACAGATTAATATCTGCTGTTTTCAATGTTGTACTCTGAGAGTGCTGCTCAGATAAAGAACATATACTGAAGAACAGGCAGTTAACAGAACGAGGAGCCATGCATAAGAATATCTCAGAATACCTATTGCCAATTAACCAAATAACCATTAACAAATTAATCAATATTCAGATATTGGTTGAAAACAATGCTAACCTGAACTCTTTCTTTTTTTCCAGTGAACATTAAAAGTGTATTAGCAATGTAGAACCAAAAGCATGCAATAAATATTCTCTGTGATGACAGCATATATAATTATGCCAATCAAGACTTCAATTCTCAGGCATGTAATTACCTAAACACTACTTTTGAGCAATCTAAATTTGAGAAAGATAGTTATGTCAAGAGAGAAATCTTTCAGGTTGTGCAGCTGTCTCTGAGTGCTGCTTCTACAGACAGTCCTAGAACTTCCAGGTAATCACTGTTTTACTTGTTTGACATGGAAGGAAATACATTTGTTTGCTTTTTTCACATTTCTCTGTGCTTATATTTACACCCTGCTTCTCCCCTTTATGTTCACTCCCCACCACACCTCCAACCACTCCACCCCTTCTCTTTTTCCTCGTACCAGATTATCTGGCTGAAAATATTTTAGAGAAAAGCAGACAATAGAACATGTATTAATTCCATTAATTTCCATTCAAGTGAGGGTAAGAGGGGTGGGGGTGGGGAGTAGTTGATGTGTTAACATTCATCTAGTATCCAGGTCACTGCTAGTAAGTGAGTTTTAAAAAGACACAACCCAAGAGATCTACTTAAGCATTTAGGAATTAAAATTAAGAAAATATGCATAATAATATATACTGCTGTCACCTAAAAGAAATCTAATTTAAAATGCTTTAGACAGTATCCTCACAAAAATGGAACCAGGATTTTACTCTGTGCTTTTGCAAGCCTAACATATGCAGAAGTTAATATATTTGGCTCTTGCCAAAAGGTAATAGCTATGATTATATAGCATAAATTTCACCTTGAATCAGAAAACACTTTAATGAGATACATTTCACATGGCACACGGTGACCGTATTCTAAAATCTAAATAGCATCACTGAACAGTAAAAATGAGTTCAGTACTTAGTAGACGGGAACGCAATACTCATTAGGGATTCTGCCAGATGTATCTGTGATCACTTCATTGTGCATTGTTTGGAAAAGAAATCTTCTCATAAGACTATCTGAATTTATTCATCCAGGAAATTTGATTTCAGGGCTTTTGTCAGGGCTGTTGTAATTATTGGAATGGACCCCATGCCAATAGTTTCACAGCCTGAATGTGCTTTAATTTTCATTATATTAAACTTTATAAGATTGTATTGACCAAAAATGTGTTTTGTATCCATACCTCCAGAATTAGCAAATAAACAGCCCTTAGAGTCTTTCTACTTGTTGGAGCTTTCCATAAAAACAGAAACTAAGATAGGGACTTATGCTGGGGATAAGAAGAATTAAGTGAGAGAGATATGGTTCACAAAACAGTGAAAGGGAAGAAAGGTCAGGGGGATGGGGTGGGGGAAAGCAGCACTCAGCTCAACTGAAAAGTGATATAATTCTTTATAATATATAATTAACCTCTGGAATTCATTCCTACAGGAGGAATGACACAGCCTATTAGTGAGGTTGAGAATGTTGCTGAATTTAAATGAATCAGACATTTACGTGAGCCATGGGACCATCCACAAAATTAACCATAGGCTATTCTTTTCTTTTTATTATTATTGTGACAAAGACAGAGTTTCATTGATTCTGAGCATAAGCAGTCACCCAAGATTGAGACTAAAAAAGTGCATTTCTTCTGAGGAAAGGTTATTATTTTTCTTCAATTTTTTTTTAGACTTTCCCTAACGTATGTGGTCATGGCCACTTATGGAGAGGGGATACTGGAATTTACAGACTCTCTGGATTTCTCTGTTTTGATAGCTTTTCTACTTACATGACATATTTTCCATAAATCACCTAGGAATGACTTATCTTTGCTTGACTGTGGTGAACACTGGTCACCTCAGTCACTGTATTTGCAAAAACAGTCTTCACATCTAAGAGCTAAAAAGAGCTCTGCAGAACTTCTGACATACCAATACTCTAGGGATGTACTTAAACCAAATAGTTCCTTTAGGCTAAAAGTCACATTGTGCAGGGTGAAAGGGTAAGCTATGACTGGAAATAACTATGTGAATTGCTTCATGAGTAGTCTCCCGGCATGAGAGAATGAAAGATTCAGTGGCTTCCTGCAACAGACAGGAAGCCAATTTGAATAATAAGCTACGAGTGGAAGTGAACTCTGACAGGTGCAAGTTTTGTTAGATACTGCCTTCTCTAGTTGTTTTTGTACAGTGTAGTAGAAGAAAAGAAGAAAACACTTAAGATCTAAGCATACAGACTTTAGGTGCTGCCATTGTCATTTTTTTATTTATCAGCCTGGAAGTGCATGAAGAGAGATGGAAGCTGAGTAAGAATTTGAAGAGTCTGAAATTTAGAACAAAAGTGTGACAGAATTTCATTATTAAGTCGAATCTCGTTTAATGGACATGGAAATGACTCACCTAACTCCTGTTCCATGTTTCTTAGTGGCCAGAGGTGTCCCTAGCATACTTGCAGCAGTGTCAGTGCCTCTCCAGCCCACAGAATAACTGCAAGCAGATCACAGGGCAGTTTTGGGGCCAGCCTTGTTTAATATCTTTATTGATGATCTGGATGAGGGGATTGAGTGCACCCTCAGTAAGTTTGCAGATGCCACCAAATTAAGAAGAAGCGTTGATCTGCTTGAGGGTAGGCAGGCTCTGCAGAGAGATCTGGACAGACTGGATCGATGGGCTGAAGCCAACTGCATGAGGTTTAACAAGGCCAAGTTGTTGGGTCCTGCACTTGGGTCACAACAACCCCAGGCAACGCTACAGGCTTGGGGAGGAGTGGCTGGAAAGCTGCCTGGCAGAAAAGGATCTGGGGGTCCTGGTGGACAGTGAGCTGAACATGAGCCAGCAGTTTGCCCAGGTAGCCAAGAAGGCCCATGGCATCTTGGCCTGTATCAAGAATAGTGCGGCCAGCAGGAGTAGGGAAGTGATCGTGCCCCTGTACTCAGCGCTGGTGAGGCTCCAGCTTGAGTACTGTGTTCAGTTTTGGGCGCCACAGTATAGGAGGGACATGGAGGTGCTGGAGCGTGTCCAGAGAAGGGCAACAAAGCTGGTGAGGGGTCTGGAGAACATGTCTTATGAGGAGCAGCTGAGGGAATTAGGATTGTTTAGTCTGGAGATGAGAAAGTTGAGGGGACACCTTACTGCTCTCTACAACTACCTGAAAAGAGGTTGTAGAGAGGTGGGAGCTGATCTCTTCTCCCAAGTAGCAAGTGATAAGACAAGAGGAAATGGGTTCAAGGTGCGCCAGGGGAGGTTTAGGCTGGACATTAGGAAAAAATTTTTCACTGAAAGAGTTGTCAAACACTGGAACAGGCTGCCCAGGGAGGTGGTTGAGTCACCATCCCTAGATGTGTTTAAAAGTTGTGTAGATGTGGTGCTTGGAGACATGGTTTAGTGGCAGACCTGGTAGAGTAGGGTCAATGGTTGGACTAGATGATCTTAAAGGTCTTTTTCAACCTTTATCTATGATTCTATGATTTGGGCTTCCTGTGCCTGCTAGTCCCATCTGTGCCACAGCCTTGTACTGGGAAAACATTTACATATGACACTCAGTCACTGAAGTTTGCCTTTTTTCATTAATTGCATGGAGATAAGGATCACCATACATTCCATATAATAAGAAGCAGTGCAAAAAAGTTTCAAATGTTCTCTTTTCTCCTTTACTATTCAATAAAACTATTGCATACAACTGTAGTATGTTTTGTTTACTGGTTTCTGTGCTTTGGCACAGGCCTGAAGTAGACGTTCATAGAAATTATTCTTCCACTTGGTTACAAAGACCTAAAAAATCAGCATCAGATAAATTTTTGTATAATACAGTTTGAACATATGCTGTGTTACAGGAGTTCGCTGCAGTCACTCTGATCCGTATTTTTGAGCTACAAATCCCAAAAAGCAGTAAACATTTTGTTTATTGGTATCCACTCCATCCTCTGACAGTTGCATGTAGCTCTTATCTCTGTCAGGCTATAATGTCCCATCTCTTGTTGCCTTCAAGCCTCATTTTTTCTTTCAAACCAAGTTGATGGCACAACAGAAGAAATTAGGTTTGTTCTTATTTTGAGGAGGAGACCTCTAACAATTTCATCTTAGAGAAGGTGTACTATATTGTATCTATTACTTATTGCCCTTTACTGTGATTTAAGAAGCTTTTACATTATTAGCAAGAAGCAAATATCAAAGCTAGATTTAATCTCAGCTACCTACACTGTACATGTTTTTGTCCAAGATAGCCTTTTGACTTCTGTTATTATCAATGGAAGGAAAGTTACTGTTAGACTGAAATTTATTTCAGCGTAATACATAAATGTAAACTAGGTCAGATGATTCACAATGCAGAAAAGCCTATTTTTCTTCACTGACTATAAAAGCATTCTAGATGGCTAACTCAGACATAGACATTCAAAGTAAATTGAAACTAATCCCACTTGCATCTGTATTTAACTATATATTCACATATATATCCATGCAGGTGTTTGCAGATTTGCTTGTTCTAGTGCAATCCAGCGCTGACCATCATTTCATGTCTCTGCAGTTAGAACATTATATTTCTTCATGATAATTACACAGTGAAAAGTAAATCAATTTTTGGCATGTGTTTTTGCCAGTTTTATTCTCAAGAAATTGTGATGGTTTAATGGTGGAGTTGGCTGTGTTAGATTTATGGTTGGACTCAATGATCTTAAGGATCTTTTCCAACCTAAATGATTCTATGTTTCTATGGTATTTATGATTTTAAAAGAATTGCTGGGGAAAGTAAGAAAAACCATCACCTATCTCTTGTAAGTAAATAACTAGGCAGCTGCCAAAGGTAAGCTCACGTGTTGGAAGTTTGAGGTCATTACAACAGGAGAAATGTAAGAAATTGCACTGGACAAGTGAGAGGGATGATGTTTTTTCTGGCTGAGAATGTAGTCTACAAGATGCTAAACCAATTCTAATCTAAATTAATTCTATCTTTTGAGAATAAGTTTTAATTTATGTAATGAACCTAGTTATTCGCAGCAGTGTTCTACTGACGAGTGGTCCAGTGAGACCAACTCCTCTTTCCATTTACAGGTGAGAAAGTTTATTCTGAAAGATCTTGTCAGATGAAATTATATATTTTTCCTTACTAATCTATTCCAAAATATTTCTTTACAAATCCTATGCTAAAGTCTTGGTTTTCTCATCAATAAAAGAGGGATATCAATGCCTCCTTTCTTAAAACACTTTGATAGCTATTATGCTATATGGGAATAGGACATTATAGTATAATGTGGGGATAATAAACTTAGGGTTTAAAAGATACAGCACTATAATCTATCCATCTTATTCATACTTGTGCTTCTCAAGATGAAATACTCTGCAGATGGAGGACAATTAGCACAGGACATAAAATCATTACATCTAGCTCTTGATTACATGCCTACTGTAAGTGCTTTAACTAAGCTAATTATGAACAGGAAAAATCTCTAAAAGAGCTCAAAGGTCTAGCTTGAGGTAACGTGCCAATCAGTGCTAGCTGTCTGACAGACACATAAAGAATAACGTGTTCATCATATAGGTACTTGCCCTATATTAAATTAGTTGATATGCAAATGAATTCAACAATAATAGTAACAAAAGGAACAATGAAACCAGAAAACTTCCTGCTCTTGCAAATAATTTTGGTATTGTCTTTTGTTTATCCTCCAAAAAGCCTCATGACAATGTCTATGAAGTATGATCACAGTCACTTTGAAAAGGTATAGGGGACTGACCCAACCTTCAGCTCATTAACAAATGACTAACTTGGACTATATTACCTACTGTGTCCTTGATGGACGCTGACACATTGTTGGAAGAGAATAGAAATAAGCCAATCCCACTTAGAAACTCCTTCTTCATCATATTTCTTGATAAAAGGAGTGTGATAAAACCTCATAAAACCCTCAGAAGAACTCATAAAAGACTGCCTGGTTTTGGTCGACATCTCATGACTGCTGCAAGCTAACCTGTTTCAGACATGAGGAGGTAAGACTGAAACTAACAATCTTTTTGGGGATTAGAACACAGCTGTCTCCAACCACATGTTGCTAAGGATGTTGTCTGCTCCAGTAATGGCTGCTCATCTCATCCTAGCTCTGCTACATGAACTCCTGAATTTCCACACTTCAGTGACTCCAACTCCATCTTGAAAAACTGAAATGTATTCAGATTGAGGCTTCTTAATTTCCAGTACCATCAAAAAGGCAAGGAATAAACTGTTCCCCCATAAGATTACTTATTTTGTAGCAAGGGATGTCTTGAAGAATGCAAGAACAATGAAGCACTGGAAATTTGTAAGTCTCCATCACTGGAAATAATAAAAGCAGGTTATAAAACTATCTGACAGGAATAACCTAGATATAATCTATTTTGCCTTTGCATGGATTTGATAACTTCACAGTCCCTTCCAACAGCACTTCTTATTATTCTGTGACTGGGGAGTAGCCAGACTTTGATATCTAAGAAGGTTTCAGTCTGAAATATCTTATGACATGGGATCCCAATATTTTATAATGTAATATAATGTGTACGCTAGCGTTTTTGCTTATAATCTTTTTAAATTTGTCAGTCCCTGGCAAATCATCTCCAAAAATGAGAGAAATAACCCTTTTTTTCTTATCGTGGAAGAGATAGTGTGATTATTAGTACTGAGAGTTGCAAACAAAGCCTCTTGGATTTATAATGTGTAAAAACCTGAAGATTTACACATGTGCTTAAGATGATATACGTGATTTTGAAAGAATTCACTAATGTCTATGGGCACTGATCGATTTAAAACTCATCCAGACCTAATGAAGTTCGTAACTTCTATGACCTGTTATGTTGTGTGACTGTAACAACAGCTGTGTGACATTAATCTGTCCATTATGCAGTTGCCACATCAGCCTTTTCACAGACAAAAGCTTCTGCGCTGGTATTTGACTGTGAAGCTAGTAGGAATCTCTCCACTGTTGTCATTGTTCAGCTTTCTCCCAGCTTTGATACAATACTAATAATCTCATTTATAGAGTTCTTTTCTTCCTTTGTCCTTTCGAAACACTGAAGACATGACTTGCATGATAAATAGTAACAAAATAGAAATTCTCAAACTTCAGGAGAAAGGAGCAGTCTGTGTGCATGTGAGATAAACAGAATGACAATGATAATCCAGAAAATAGCGGGAGGAAGGACAGAGAGATGAGAGACCATGCAAACAGAAACAGAATAAATTAGAATCTTTGTCTTAAGACAGTGAGAATCACAGAGCAGATCTTGCTCTTCCATTATGTAGTTTGTAATGCTGACTCTGTTGTTCACTTATTTTTATAATGAGATTGTACTATAATGTGTTGCAATGCTTCCATCAAGAAGTGCTAAAATATATAGTCAATGAATCAGTGTTCTTATTACTTTTATGTACGTTGAGATATGATGAGAAGTGTCATTCTTTAACATCTTCTGCAGTTTGGAAAATAGTAAGAAATGGGGTTTTATATCTATTCACATGTAAGTGACTTTTCAAGAGACGGAGCTGACTGTAATCACAAGTTGTCACTGCTTCTCATACACAGGTATTAGGCATTGTGCATCAAGATGATATCCCATACTGACTGTGATGATTGCCTTCATTCCTGTCATCCATTTGAAGAACTTTTAACAGTTTTGTTGACAACACTGACAGGCAAATGCCTTCCCAAAGTTCTAATCTGTGAAATTTTGGTTGTTAAAACCTCCCCACACAACAACTCTTTACTACTAATGGAATGGAAAACAAAACGATGACTAAGTGGACTCTTTTTCACATGTTTTTGCTTGTTAGTATTGCTATTATTTCTATTACAATACCATCTAGAAACACAGATATGTTCAAGACCTTTTTTTTTCAAGGTTCTGCACATTCTCAGGGTGAGGAATTGTCTTTTGCTCTACAGACATTACTGTGTAAAGTCTTATCTTTTCCTCCATTGTAATGCTTTAATTTAAATGGATTTAGATTCTCTGTCTGGACTCTGTCATACTGCTATAAAACTGATTTATTGTGGTTTAGCTTATGCCTGAAAATTTGTATTTAAGAATTACATCTTTGTTATACTATTACAACTTTCTGTGTAGAAAGGATCTAAATAAAGGGTGGTAGGGCACTAGGCAGAGAAGAAATGGGGGAGTTAGGCAGGAGAGTTTGCCTGATTTTCCACAGATCACTTTTGCCATATTTAGTCTGAAAGGGAAGTGTATGTTCGGTGAAGCGAGATGGGTTGCAGGACAGCTGGAGTGCAGGGCTGACCAGCGGCTGCTGGGACCAGGAATCTCACAGGTCCCACTGATGTCAGCTGCAGCAAATCAAAGTAATGTGAGACCAGGATGTGAAGACTATTGATCCAATGTGGATCCCTTGCTTCTGGCAAAGGGACTGCTTTTGCCTATCTACTACTCATCTCGTCCTCCGGCACTTCAGTGAGGGAAGTTGCCGTCGCTTGTGGCTTCTGCTTTCACTGTTGCCCAGCAATTAAGTAGTCAGTCTTACACCAGTCTTGAGTCTACCTTGTGCCAAAAAAATAAGTGTGAAGATAATGGATGTTTTAAGAATGTATTTTCTTATGATTTCTTTTGTCAATGTGTATCTTAAATGCTGCTGGTTAATTGGCTGTATTCCCAGCCCTCATAAATATAACAGAAGTCTCATGATATTTAGTATTTTCATAAAGCCACTGCAGCTGGAATTAAGAGATTGCAGGAGATCTTTATTTTAGAAGATAAGCTTCAGGTTTTAATGTTTATAAAACCTTGACAAAATGAAACAAATAATCTGTAAGATCTCAGAAAGCAAAGGGCTAGTAAAAAGAAACACAAACTATTTTTTTTTTTAACTGTTCTATTTTTAAGTCAATCCTATGATTATCTGGAGTTTGACTCATGATTTTGGATGGTTGAAATTGGCAGCAATGTCAAAATAGAAATCTTTCCAGTTTCAAAAGTAATATTCTGGTTTCCAAAATGTTTTCCCAGACAGTCTGTTTTGATCTTTACTCAAAATGTTTATTTGTTCATGTTTTTCACTGTAGTGTATAAACAGTAGTGAAATATGCCATAGATGTTTTCTCATTCCTTTATTTTTCTGTACGGTCAGATTACTAGGTTTTGGTTAGGAGTAATATTATCTGTGTCCCTTTTCTTAATAGACTGTCGTTACTGCTATGTAAGAATGGGAGAACTTCAAAAGATTTAGATGTTGTGTTGTTGTGGATGCAACTGACATCTGCACTTTTGTTTTTTTAAAAGTTGTTGATGCTTTTCATATGATCCCTTGGACAACTGAACTTTATCTTTGAAATAATAATGCATCCAATTATCCATTCAATAAACCTTGCCTTGTTCTTGATGTTCCCTCATTTCCGCACTTTAGTGAAAATGTGCCCTAGTTTAACCAAAACCATCACCCTACCCTGGACCACATATATATATGGCATCTAAATGCAAGAGAGTGATGAGAGATGAGACATCTTTCTCTTCTCTTTGCCTTGCTGTATCCAAGATACCAAAAGAATCAAGAGAGAGATGAGTGCAACATGTAAGCAGCGGGGAGGAGTGGCCTTAATATGTTCAGCTGGCAGTGATGGTCACCATGGTGGATATATTCATGGAATTAGTTGCTTAGACAGAGCTTGCTCATAGCCATATGCAAAAGATCATATTTTAAGTCAGTCAGAGACAGTTAATAGCTGACCAAAGCACAGGACTTTCATCTTATATTGCCCTGTAATGCTTCCTTTTCTTTCAGCTTATCCTATCTTTTAACTACAGCAACAGACTGTCAATTGACCTGCACAGCATATACCAGATCATGCCTGGGAACAAATGATTATTTCTAAATGTCTGTGAAGTGTCTACATTTTTAATTAGAGTCAATTGACAGTCAATTTGTCAGGAAAAACTGTTCCATGCTGGGATCTGCAGGAAGATCTATCTATCCATTAAGATTTTTAATACTTCATATGTTTTAATTAATACAAATCTTATTTAGTTCAACAAAAATAGTGAAAATTACTTTAAAAAGTTTTTGAAAGCATGTATGCTTAAGCAAATAACAAATGGTTCAGCTCATTAACTGCCTTCTCATGCATTTCCCATAGTAAACCATTGTCGGCAGATGTTTTTTGCCAACAGATAGATTAAAGTTAGGACAGTTTACATTTAAACATAATGGTATTCACAGCTACAGCTACATTTAGATTTTTACAGAAAATGGGAATGGGAAGGTAGAAATGGAGGACAGGAACACTGAACTGTTTAATCTCACTTGGCTTTCTGCAGCAAGGGATTGCATCAATTAAAAAGAACGTCTCTGTTTATACTTAATTTAATTGAACTATATGTGACATTAAGTAGTTTGCACTATATGAAACCTCATGTTCAATGATGTCACTTTCAAAAAAAGGACCTTTACACTACTTCCTTGATAAAAATAACTATGAAATCTCTACTCTAAAATGAGATTACAAAGTCAGAGGATCTTAGTTTTGGAAGTATGTAATTATCAGTAGATTATTAATATTAAAAATGTGATTTGGTACACTATGAAGCCAGCAATATAATGTCTTGTTCTAATGAACAGTGTTAGTATCAGTTTAAAGTGACAATATATTATTAGGGCACGTTGTATCTTCAGTATCATTCATAATTCAACAAGCTAATAGCACCTTGCAGACGTAGTCATAATTGGCAAAACAATTTTCTTGTCTAGATTTTACTTATAGATGTCATTGTAAAACAAAAATGCTTTTTAAAAATATAATTAAAGTAACTTTTGCTGGTGGTAGGCTCAAAGGCTATGAGAAAAAACCAGATGCATAGTACAAATTTAAAAATGTTCCAAGATTTGGAATTTTTACATTGCATTATGTCATAAGGAAAAGCTTTTGAGCAGAATAGCTTGAGGAGAGCTAACCAGCAAGTAGACAAAACCTGTCCTGGTTGCTATATGGGTGTGGCTTTCTATTTTTTACATAATATTGGTAATATTCCAGAATTTTATACTTTTTTTTTTCTTTTGGTGAAATACTTTTGCTTTTCAGACCCAATCTCAAGAGAAGAACACGTTGCAGCATGTGAATATTCTTTCTCTTAAAATAACACACCGGTGTTTATCTTAGCACAGGGTTTTCCTCTTGTAAATGCACTGAATGAGATCCTTATGTTCTGTAGGAATACAGCTTCTCTAGCAGTTTCAGTAATCAAAAGCTGATAGACCAAGGCACTGAGTATATATATGTCTCTCTCTCTATATATATAGTGTGCAGGTGCCCAGGGACTGGCAATGGCGGGGGCTGCAGGGGCCTCTGTGAGGAGTGGCTGGGGCTGCCCTGTGCCGGCCACAGCCGGTTCCAGCTGGTTCCAACCGACCCCCCCGCAGGGCAGAGCTGAGCCCCTCAGCCACGGTGGAGGCGCCCCTGGGAAAAGATACTGAAAAAGAGACAGTAAACGCTGAGAAAAAGGAAGAGCGAGGCGAGAAGTGAAGGAGGTGCTCCATGGTGGGGGCTGGGCATAGCCCAAAGGGACTGATGCCCTTGGAGGACCCTGATGTGAGCAGCTGTAAAGATGGCCTGGTGAGAGGGGGAAAATTACTGACCAGAAGAAAATGCCTGCTGAAAGTACTGACAGACAAATTGGTTGCCACCCTGGGAGCTGCGGGCCTAGAAGCTAGGCCTTGGGACCAGAATCATCCTTGAAAAGTGCAGCTGGCCTCTTCGAAGTACACCCAGGGTACCTAGAAACCAGACACATCCTGAGATACCATTGATAAGTGCAAAAACAAGGGACTGTAATGGCAACTTATCATCTGAGACGGTGGAAAACACTCTGGTAAAATAAAATGGGTCTGAAAGAACAGAGAAGAGCATCATCTAATGGCTGTTGCAGGTGAGAAGTAAGAATTAACAGCATTGAAGTAGGCTTCTTGAAGTAGGATGTCCTACGCCCTCCTGTGTCTCTATGTTATAAAAAGGACTTAATTTTTATCCAAAATGGAGCCTCTCTCTGGTGACATCCCATGCTGCTCGTACTTTTTCTTTCCTGTGCAGGTTGAATTCCACACGACCTTTCTATGAGACCTTGGACTCTCAATGGGGACACCTGGCTGACTCCAGACCATGACATGGATCACCTTCGAGGTGAGGCTCTGCTTGTTATCTTATTGGTCCCCCTTTGGCTTCAATTTTGGGGTCAGTTCGGTTTGTCCTCCCACCTGTGGGATGGGTGGATCCTCCCTTTGGGATCAGTTTGTCCTCCCCTTTGGGATGGTTTGGCCCATTCTGAAATCTGTCTAATTCACTTGATACTGGTATTATGTATCCATATAAGTAATCTATCATAAGCATACCTGCTGTTACATTGTTGATAGGTTGCTTCACTGATAGTAAGTTTGTAGTAACCTGTGATAGTATATACCTTGCTGTTATTGGTTGTTGCTAGATGATTGGTTGCTGCTACTATTAACTACTGCCATACTATTGATCGATACTATATTATCGCTGGTAGTATTTTGTAATATCTTGATCATATATATTCACTTTACTAATCATAAGTATACTTGCTAGTGGTGATTTTTGTGGTATTTAGGGTAATCAGTAATAAAGCAGAGAAATTTAGATGATAAAGCCTCTGTGTTTTTGTGTATTACAGAGTCCTACGAACCCACAGTCGCAATCTCTACATGTCTGCAGGTCAGGTAACCCTTTAAGTCATGACAGACTCACGCTGGAGCAGAGGAAATAGGTAAGAAGGAAGGAGAAGCTGGAAAAAAACCCAACCAAACAGTGAGAAACAAGGAGTGGCAGAAAGAAAACACTTCGTCATGACCCCAGCCTCCTGCACCGCAGGTGGCCCTTCCAAAGGGGCTGAGAGTAATCTGTGACAATATAAAGGGGGAGAACACCAGGAAGGGGGAAGGAGAAGTGTCTGGAGTGAAGCTGAGTGAAGTTGAGCCTGGGAAAGAGCGAAGGAAAGGTGCTTGCACAAAGTTTTTTAATGTTTGTCTTCCTTGTTTTCTAATACCCAAATCAGTAACGACAAGTTTTAAATAATTTCCCAGGTCGAATCTGGTTTACCTGTGACAGCAATTGGCAAATGATTTCCCCATCTGTGGTGGTCCTGTCACTGAATACTGCTGAGAAGTCCCTGAATCCATCTTCTTATTCCCCTCACCCTGCTGTTTATCCACATGAATAAGATCCACCTGAGTTTTCTCTTGCCTAGGCTGGACAGTCTCTGTTCTCTCAGCTTTTCCTCATGGGAGAGGTGCTCCTGTCCCTTCAACATCTTTGCAGCCTTCCACAAGACTCGCTCCAGTAAGTCCATGTCTCTATTGTACTGAGGAGCCCAGCACTGGACTCACCACTCCAGGTATGGCCTCACCAGTGCTGAGCAGAGGGGAAAGACCACCTTTCTCAACCTGCTGGCAACACTCCTCCTAATGCAGCCCAGGGTACCTTTTCTTTGTCAGAGGGACACATTGCTGGCTCCTGGTCAGCTTGGTGTCCACCAGGATCTCTAGGGCATTCTCTGCAAAACTGCTTTCCAGCCAGCCACAGCTGTTGAGTATTACTTGTTTTCTGATGACATCTGCTACTGCTGACTCTGGATCTTGTGCAGTGAACTTGTGTGGGGAGAACTTTTGTGAGGAACTGTGAAGTTTTGGTAGTGTTCTTTAAAGCATTTATGACAATTACTACAATGTCTTGTTGCGGATGTATCTGCTTCTGCCTTAGGAGAGTATGAAATACAATAATCAAGTTTGAAAATGCTTCTGACTGGAGCTATACTACGTCATTTCAGTGAGAATACCTTTCATAGATTCAGGATGCTGAGATAAAAGCTCATGGAGTGAGGGTTTGGAGTGAGATTTGAATTGTTTTTTAATTCATAGCGTCAGGTGCGAATCACTCAACTGGATATGCAGTCTGTGGCCTGAGTCAGTCTCTCTCCTAGGTTCTTTTCACAGCCTGCAGAATTCTAGCCACTGCAGTCCATGGAGTCCAAGGTCTGATTCAGCTCATCCTAAATGAGACATCTATACATGGTCAGTTTGTGCCCTAGTGCCTATTTCATTTCACTGACTATAAACACCGCCTAGCCTGGCTTGCTTAAGTATCTACAGTAAAAGGGAAAATATAACTGGATTAAATTATTCCAATCAATTCAGTCTCCTTCAAGAACTTGTACCAAGCTATCCTGTTTTCCTCATTTATGCAGGGTGTAACTATTTGAAGAGAGCTAAATACAGGTATAGATTCAACAAGATAAGTCCTGCTACCAGATAGCAAAGAAAATAAAGAGAAACTTAGTTACATCATCAGAATGAGTTTGCTGTCATCAAAATAATTGTTAAGATGACCATAATCTCTGAAGGAATTTCATTCAGAAATTGTTTGCAATGTATTTCGGAACCTCGTTTGCAATGTATTTTGAAAGTAGAAAACTAGACCCAGGAGTAATCACAGTCAGAGAAAACAAAGAAAAGTTTTTATGTTTATAAAATAGAATCATAGAATCATAGAATCGTCTAAGTTGGAAGGGACCTTTAAGATCAAGTCTAACCATTAACCATTACGTTTTTCTTCAGTTTATTTTATGTGAGAAAATAGAAGAGTAGGAAATTTCAAGTAATTTCTTTCAAAGAGCATGATGTTAGTTCTCTACAAGGAACTAGCACAATAAAAAAGGTTTAAGAAAGGCTAATTAGCACCAGAAAGAACTAATAAGAATCAGTTTAACCAGTACATCTATGTACCATCTTTGCACCTAATAATGCAAAGAAGAGCAGAAAACCAGGAACAGAAAAAGCAGAATTATGGCAGGAATTTGAGAAACAGTAACTTATGACAAGAAGTGAAATTTTTTTGTCTCATAGTAAGTGGTCAGCCAAGATGAGATTTGGGACTGTAATTAACTAAAGCAAGCAAGATCAGAAACCAAAACATCAAACATGGGTGTACTGCTGAACTGAAATGCTTCTTATCTAATATTTTGGCACATCCAGGGTTCAGTAAGTTGTTTGAACCCTTTCAAACTTCTCCTGTGCAGGATAAGGGTAGTTCAAATAGAGAAGAGAGCATTCTGTTACCACGCAGATCATCAGACAGCAGTGGGTAGGTTTATTCAACCTCAGCTTCAAAGTTCTAAGGACAATAAATAAATAAAAAACTTCACCAAGTTTCCATGACTATCTCTATCAGAAAGTCAATTCATTGTTAGGTTTCAATTATTGTTTTCTTATTCTAGATACAATTCAGGAAATCTTGCTATTTTCCTCTTTAAGAGGTGAAGTAATTTCCTGCCTTTTGGAAAAACTATTCCTTCTGACTTACCATAAAAGTGCTGTAGTGTGGCCATCAAAAATCTAACCATATGTGTTCAACCATAATTTCCAAGTGATATCTTTGCTACTTGTGATTTAATTGTTTTCCCAAATGGATCCAAATATGCTCATATCTGCATGGAACTGCGTGATCCAAGTAGTAAGTCATCTTATTATGTTTTTGCAAAAATCCCACAACATTACTCAGATTCTGGAGCTGCTGTAAATATTTTATATATGATGTTTGTAACTCTGAATATTGAAGGAAAATTCTTTACTAGTCATGAATGTGAATTTGATTAAATTTGATTAGCTTTTGTTTGTTTGTTTGTTTCATCATTTAGTACGTGATAAGTCAAGCTTAAAATGCCACTTGAGAAATGAACAGTTAATTAATGAAAAACATTAATAAAAAATTAAATAAGGACAAATTGAAAACTGAGAAGACAATTTAGAATTTTACAGATTAAACATGGAATCTGCTCTCTCATAACCAGTTTTACACTCTCCCTGGTATATATAGGCTGTGTGTTTGGGTTTATAATGGAAAAGAGTGATCAATATCAACTGAAGAGTATGTATTGTTCTACTGTCTTTAAACATTACTTATAACATGTAAAGAATTAAAACTCCCGTGTTGTCGACATGACTATAAAATACAAATGGCAATAATGAAAAAGAGACACAACCAACGCAGTCCCTCAAACTGTAATTATCGCTCGATCATTTTACTGAGATTTTTTTCCTAAATACATCAGTTTCTCTCTGTAGGTTGAGACTTCATATATGAACATAAAAATCAGACTCATAGACATGGATTCAAGTTCATAGAAAATAGAATGTCAAAACTTCAGAAACTACAAGTCACATATTTTAGAGTGAAGTGTGACCAAGAATTATTAAATTGTTATTATTTATTAAAGTATGACAAGGAACTATCCTATATGATAGATTTAATGATTATGAAAATCACCCTGGCATATGTAGATATCAAGCTATGTTCCATAAAAAACTCATAAACCCCAGCAGTAATGAAAAAACAAACAAACAAACAAACAAACAATCCCCAAACTCAGAACTGAAAACTAAAACTATGCTATCCAAGGTTAATCGCTCAGGCATTGACTAACGTTTGCAAGATTTAAGCAAGCAGCAAAGCTAACTTCCTTAAAAATGATCTAATAAAAATAACCTACAATTTTGTCTAGATTTTCAAATGTATGTCATAGAAAGGAAATGAAGGCAAAATATAGACTGGGGGTTTTGAATACATTTTTGGTCAAGAAAACTTACTTTCCATTCAGTCAAGAGAAGCAAAAATGGAAAAAACCAGTCATCACAGTAGTTTGTTCCATAGCATTCAATACTCTAGATCAAAGATAAAATGCCAGCATTTTTAGAGACATGGATGTAGGAAACAATAAAAACATTTCCTGCATATCAGTATTTAAACAACAGCTTAGAAGTTATAATGAGCTGAATTCAATCAAACTCCCTTGACCTAGCAGGAGAGATACCAAAGCAAAATTGAGACCCTCTGTTGAAGTAAAAGAAATGTTAAGTCAGAGCACTGCAGTTAAAAACCCATAATAGGCTCCCAAGCATAGCTGAGAAACTTCAGACTTGTACTTACTTTTTTGAGATGAGAATCTGAGACACTTAGCTGATTGCAGGTGCAAAATGTAAAAGTATTAGGTCAAAAGTTAAATATCTTAAATGTTAAATTGTTTCATAGATCTTTAGTAATGTTACAAAACATTAGGATTCTTTGTATGCTAGTGAAACTGATCCTAGGTGTTAGGTTTTGCTTGGACCTAATTTAAATTCCCCTGCATCTCAGCATAAAATATAAACCCAGTCTGACAGAAAAAGTCTGTTAGGGGGTTTTTTCTTTCCTTTTTTTTTTTAATTTTTTTTTGATTATGAATGCCACTGCTTTTCCTACTGACTAGATATAAAAATATAAAGTTCCACTAAGAAAAAATAATTGTTTCATAATGTAAAAAAAATACATTATAACATGGTAACATATTTTGTTACCATTACGTTAAGTCATGAAACACTTGTGATGTTTCTAGTTCAAATCAAACCAAAAGGATAAACTGAAGATTTCTATAAGTGTTTAAATGTTGCTTATCTCAAACTAAATTCTGAGCTGTTTTTATACCTATATAGAAAATTCCATTAATCTTGAAAATGATCACTGGTGACTTTAGAAGTCAAGATTTCTATACTTTCCTATGTACCATTAATCAGGTAAAAGGGTGTGGATCTCAGGCTTAAAATCTCATACGGCATGCAAATGATCTACTTTTTTCTACTCAGCTACAGTGTTTTTCAGTCTGCAGCTTCAGTTTAAAATCATCCTTAAACTTAGCAATAAGAAAGAACACTTAATCAAAATGAAGATCCACAGAACTCCTGTATGTGTTATAGGTTCACACGCTGGTTTGACAGCTAAAGCAAAAGATGTATAAAGAAGGTAAACACCATAAAAACAGTAAGTATTAACTAGTAATTTTATTAATGGCTGTATGAGACAGTGAATGCTCCAACAATTTCAAAAGTGTTGTGTTATTCAGTGTGAAGATCAACATTGCTTTCCCCTCTTGCTGAAAATTCATTGAGTTTCACAGAATATTAGATATCAGTTGTGGCTTTGGCCACGTGTCAGTTTTTAGAGTCAGTTTCCTTCTAATCTGTTAACCGTAGGCTCAGTGGACCACATGTGAAAATCTCTGCCTGTCAACTGTATTTATTAAAAAAAGAAGAGCAGAGCCAGAATGAAGGTATTGAAGGCTCTTACAGCCCAGCTTCACTGGACCTTACACTAATAGACAAGAAAATGGTGTTTACACCATTACTGAAAAGCATGGCCCAACAGGAAGAGATTCATAGAGCCAAATGGTTGTTGCTGAGGGCCTGACATCCACACTATGTGCATGGGGGGGACACGGGGACGAGGGGACAGAGGGTGCATGCTGAACTACTTGTGGGTTAGCCGTGGTAGGCAGCCAAGCCCCACGGAGCCGCTCGTTCACTCCCCCACAGCAGGAAAGGGGAGAGGATCAGAAGGGTAAAAGTGAGAAAACTCGTGGTTTGAGATAAAGACAATTTAATAGGTAAAGGAAAATCTGTGCACACAAGCAAAGCAAAATAAGGAATTTGTTCACTCCTTCCCATCAACAGACAGGTGTTTCACCATTTCCAGGAAAGCAGGGCCTTGTCGCATGTAATGGTCACCCGGGAAGACAGATGTCATCACTCTGAATGTCCCCCCTTCGTCCTTCCTCCTTCTTCCCCACAGCTTTTATCACTGAGCATGACATCACATAGTATGGAATATCCCTTTGGTCAGTTTGGGTCACCTGCCTGGCTGTGTCCCCTCCCAACCTATTGTGTAACCCCAATTTATTCAGTGGAGGGCCAGAATGAGAAACAGAGAAGGCCCTGAAGCTGCGCAAACACTGTTCAGCAATAGCTAGAACTTCAGCATGTCATCAGTATTGTTTTGGTCACAAATCTGAAAAACAGCACTGTATGAGCTGCTATGAAGAAAATTGACTCTATCCTAGCCAGTACAACTACACATGTGGTCCTGGGGACTGAGCGTCTGTTAGAACCTGCAATGTATCTTCAGGTTTAACTTCACTGAACAGATATACAACTTGTGCACCCTGAGACCACTCTGCAGTGTGCGAAACCCTGGCTAAAGGGTTTGTTTCAAGAGCAAAATTTTCAAACTAAATTACTAATGTGGATGTACCTGATGTGGCCACACATGAACAAATTACTAAAGAAGAACAGAGCCATACAGAGCTTTGAAAGCTGCAATGAATATTTTTTATTTAATGCATGGAAAAGACAGTGGAGGAATTCAGAGACTGAGTGACATCTTTAAGTCTGCGGCCAGGGAGAAACGGTGTGTAGTGAATGCAGTGATGATTAACAGGACTTGTCATAACCTCACAAAGGTTACAGGGATCAAGCCACACAATCCAGAGAAAAAAGCAGAAATGTCCAGTAGAAACAAGAAAAGCACGGGCATGTAATCATCGGGAACACCCTATTCCAGACATCTATTCTGTTCCCTGTGATTTAAGCAAAATGCCAACAAGCATTGCAGAAGATACTGTAAGACCTTGCTTTGTTTAGAATAACAGGTGGCTGCTAAGAAATTGGTTGCTTCCTACATGTTAAGGATAAACTGCAGGAAGGGAAGCACACAATTAATGATGAAGAGTAACAGCACGTCAATGTAATTCCTAATAAGAATATTAACATAATTGTAAATTTGACTTTATTTCTAGTATGATTTTTGCTACTTTTTGTTGGAGAAATTAAGCTAATTCGTAAACTGAGACTGAAAGAGTATATATTTCTTCTATATTTTTCCTGAGCTGAAAATAGCAACAGTTGAATACCTGTGTCAAAGATGTTCAGGCAAATGACAAATGCAAAATCGTTATCATTACTGGAGATTCAGAAAATCATCATTCAAGGTCAGTTAACATAGGACAGGAAATCTTTCAGAAGATCTCTTGGCAATAATTTGCAAAAACATCTGTGTTCTACAGAGTAAGGATTTTTTCCTAAAAACAAGATGTGTAAAATAGCTGCTTCTATTTGTGACTTCTCTTGAAGCTGTTAATCTTGTGATTATGAGAATTCAGATGATGAGAAGATACACAAGACACTACAGACAGGTTCATTTCAGGTGCTGAATAAGTAGTAGTAGACACATATGAACTCCTAGAAACCATCCATTTTGCACTAAAAGAGGATACAAAAAGTCTAAAACATAGGACGTATGTACATTTCTTTCCAGATAAAACTTCTCTTTTGTCTCACAGTAAACCTCCATGGCCTTTATGGAGAACTTTATCTTAATTTCATACATTTTTCTTGGCATTTACATCAAATGAAATATATTCAATTAAGCCAGAAAAATCTGATAAAGTAACAAAATAATCAGAATATGGGACAAAACACAATTTACCTGGCTCATACACAAAATTTTTAATATCATGATGCACAAGAGACTAATTGACAGCCAAGTACCAGTGCTGAGCTACTTCAGAGGATTAATGGCTGTCTGGTGTATATATTGCCTTTGGGAAGTACTACAGTACTTGAGAACAGAATAAATTTGGGAGTGAAGGGAAATAACTAATGGAATAATGAAAAAGGCTTCTACTAGATAAAGGTAGGCAAACTCATTTTAAATTTTTAACCCACTTGAAAATCCTGGGCTTGAAATGTCAGCTCAGGCTTGAGTGATTGGGTTTGTACTCTTCTAAGGGAAGAGTGAGATAAAAGGAGGAATGACAGATAAAAAGCTAGGGAAAAATATGCTGTGAGAGCTGGAAAAGATAGTAGGCACAGTAAAGTAATGATATGGATGAATTTTAAAGGTTTATAAAAGAAAAAAATTCTGCACAGAATAGTATTTGTAGGGAAAGCATTAAGTTCTTCTTAAAGTGAGAATGAAGTTAGTTTTTTACATTCTCACCTCTGTCTCACCTTTCCTCCAACTAAATCAAGCCACTTTTCCAGGCATTTTTGAAGGCAGCATATGGGAGATGTATTTAAACAGAGTCTCACACAAAGCAAGCGTCCTTCATTGTATAGCTCTTTCCGCTATTGAGCAAGGACATCTGGGTAGTTACTGTTGACTCATGGAACTTGTTCTCCTCTTATAACTTTTTTTTGTATTCACGTCTTGGCATTTATTTTCTTAATTAAAAAAGAAATTGCACTGTTATGATCTAACCAGCTTGTGCACATGAAATGGACTATGCAATAGCATCTGTCGGCTATTTTTGGGGAGAAAAGTCACTGATGCTAGGGAGTTCTGATACAATGCAGACAAAGATCTATGTGGGAAAAGTTTTAACTGAAGTTCCTACTTTATTAAAATCTCACAAAATTAGTTCATCCAGGATAATTAATTAATTTAACCAAGGAAATAAGTCTTCATTCATTGATAGAATGATTTGTTTAGACAAGTTTTGGACTCAGACAGTATTACTTTGATTTGTTGTACTGATGCCTTGTATCAGTTTATTATCTGAATATATTTAATTGTTACCATTCAAAGATTTTTTGTTTCCCTTAATTTTTCTATATTTCTATCCAACATCTTTTCTTGTTTCTGCTGAATATGTCTGAGGCAGCTTTATCTGCCCTAGGTATGAACGTAACCACCCCAACCCCTGGGGCTACCAAGGAGCCATTTTCAGGTTCAGTGACAATTACAGCTTCCTTGAAGCTGCTCTGACCTGTTCAGTGGCTTTCTGCAGAGTCAAATGACAGGAGGGACAGCAGGAGGAAACAGGACAGGAAAAGTGGCTTATCAAGTTTTCGCTAGTTGGGCTTAGGCAGAGTCAATCACACAGAAAGCCTTTTCAGAAGTGTTTAGCTTCCCTTTCTACCTAGTGTAATGCCCCAGATGTTACCCTTTCTGCAACCTTGAAGAAATCCACACTTGAAAAAATAATACCATTGAGATACTTTCCACAGGGGTTCAAAGACATGACATCTACTTCGTATTTCAGTATATTGGAATGAAAACTAGTAGGTCCCAAAGGGCAACAAAAAGCCATACTTGTGCTGGTCAGTCTCACCTGGGACCTGCCTGTGGATCTCAGGGCTTCATTTAAGCTAAGGTCTGGACACCCCCGCTTTGCCTGAGTGATGCGGTAAGTACACATGTGCCTAGTCCTACTGTTCTGCCCTTGTGGCTGGGCTTCTTGGATGGGCCTTGGACTGAGCTTACGTATAGCCTTATCTCTACTCCTTCCTCTAGCCCAGACTCCTGCCATTTTTGACTGATCTTTGCTGGACCTGACTCATTACCTTGCCTTGTCTGGGATGATCATTTGGACATGTTGCTACCACTGCCCATGATTAGGTACCATGGGACTGCAGCCTGTGGGAACATCACTGCCCAGCCTGGAGCGCTGGGGTCATCATGGCTCCTGGCTCATCTCTGTCCCAGAACAGCCCCAGTCCTGCTGCTCCCTGACAGGAAGGATAGTATTTTCTGAGAAAATTATTGTAAAATGAAATATATATAAATTAAATACACAAACATAATTTTTAAAAATCTGTAAATGCTGTTAGCAGTTTCACTGAAATATTTAATGTAAGAAGAGCTTAAGTATTAAAGGAACTTATTAGTGGGTACGTATTGTGGGATTTCAGTTTCTTATGTTATTGAAATACTCTGATTGATGGCAATGGAGCAAAATGCAGCTCTTCTAACTACAAACTTTTTCTATATTTGTAATGAAGATTTAAAGCACCCAGCCGCATTACTTGCGTAAGTGTTTTGAACAAAATCATCAGTACCTGCTAGGATAAGCCTCAGATTAAGTTTCTCATAACATCTGGCCAAGAAACACAGTACATCATTTAGAAAGAAAGTGCTAATCTAGTGCAGTGTTTACTTTCACAAGGCATCTCATGCATAGTTCTGTCATCAAGAAAAATGGATATTAAAATATCAGAATTTAGATATGACTAAGTTTGGCTTATTTAAACTTCAGGTTGATTAACATGGGAATGTAAAAATGACATATGCAAAGTGACTGATACAGTGGATTCCATCAAAAACTCAACAGCTATTCCCTCAGGGGCCACATTATTTTACAATAGCTGGAAAAATATAATCCTTAATAAGAAAGATGATTAACGTTTCAGCATTCTGCTGTTTTAGTTTCAGGGGAACTAAGATGAAATCAAGACTGGGTCTCATTTCTGTCATGGTTATGGTATCATTAGGAGTCTGCCCATTAGTTTCAGGATCACTGACTCACACATCCTGCTGTCTGTATCAGACTAAAGTGTTTGGCTGGGATCTAAATCCACCACCTACATTAGAAATAAACATTCTAAGGCTGCTGTAAGTGAGAAATCAAATAAAGTTTTATATGGTCTGGGGGCAGGATCACTGGGATACCCACATTAAGCACAGAATTTTACTGGGATCTCAGATTAACAGGTAAATATTTGAAAAATCTAGTTTGTGTTTAATGCTTGGTCTTTTTTTTGTCTCTTCCCCCTCCCCCCTTTCAAATTTAAACTATCTTCACTTGGCTAGCATGGGAAGCAGAAGTGCTGAAATATCTAATCTTGTAAGACTTCCAGCCCAGCTGTGGAGAATCAAGTGGCTTTAGAGAGTTGGAATACAGTTCAAAAGAGCATCCAAAGTTTTTGGTGTTTGTCCAAGCATTGAGACGCTTTGTGGTTTACCCATCACTCTTTGTAATGTATTAGAAAGTAAACATACTCTGTCAATAAGTAAAAATGATATGAAAGTAAATCTGCTCCTGACCTTGATGTCCACTTGCATAGGGAATGGCTTCATGATTAGACATCTGTACTGCAAACGAGATAATATGTATTAATGTATGTGTTTTCTCTCTGGAATCAATTACAAGTGAGAAAAGAAAGCCATGAATATAATAACTCTCCAATGGACTGAGACTGTACAGCTACTACTATTTATCTATGCAATGCAATTCTAGGAGTAAGTATAGCAGAAAAAATGCGAAATTAAAAGATATCGGCAAATAAAGCATGCCTTTTTTCATGTAATATTTAAAACTAGAGGAAGGGGCAAGGGATACAAAAAGCTTTTTCTTCCTTCAATCACAGAACCTGTTAGAGGGGCTGAGAACAATACTCTTAAACTGCCCTAGAAACAACCAGTAAGAAAAACTAGCCAGCTTCTGAAAAACAGTGAGACGGGCTTTCCCTGTCTGGTGCAGTGGAAGACAAATGACCTCTTTCATCCTCCTCCCATGCATATAATGAAAACTTAGCACCAAGAAAGGTCATTGTTATGGGCATTATTGCTCTGTGCAAAAGTGGCCTCAAGACAATGTTAAAAGATGGTTTGCCATTAAGGATCCGGAGTGACCAGCTACTACATTTAGAATGACCAAATTGTTACTTCCAGAAAGAAAACTCCTGAATTGTTGTAGGCTTTACAGACCACTGAATGGTTCAGTTCAATGCAGTGTGCTTCCCCCAGCACTCTGCACAGAATCTCTCTCTTTCTCCGTGGTTCGCAGTCTGAAGGAGGTACCTTCCTTGGTAGGCTGGGGGGAGGAGAACTGCGTGCTGGAGGGGGCTGAAAAGCAGCGAGGCAACTCTTAAGTCACCCAGGGCTAGCTTCCCTTTAAAACTCCATCCATCTTGCTGGCTCTGGAACAGTAGGGGGAACCTGGGGCGCTGGTGGAGATTTGCCCTTATCTTGCTCTTTATAATCCTTGGTTGAACTGAAATCTTTGAGCAGAGGGATGCAGTGAAAATGGCTAATCAGCCTGTGAATGGAGAAGTGTGCTGTTCTTGATACTTCTAGTTGCTCTTAGGTATAGCAGGCTTAGTCAGGTACAAGGATCAGAGGTGAGCTTAAAAGCTGAGTTGGATCCTAAAGTCAGTGAGAAGACATAATAAGTGGTAGATGACAATTTAGACACAGTAGGTGGAAGGTGCCACTTTAGAATGATGTGTTTTGGTATATAATGGAAATATTGCAAATACACAGAACTAGAAACAGTTTCAGAAAGCTGAATTTAAACTCAGGATGGATAGAAAGGTGATTTAGTTTCTTGCATATGTCATCATAAGTAGACATGGGCTGCCTATCAAAAGTGTTGCCAGGAGGGAACTTTGTAGCCCCCTCCCCCTTGCCCAGACACTATAGGGAACAGATTGTCTGGAAGTCCTGGAGATCATTCAGAATAGTTAAACCTGCCAAGAATGAGATAGGTATAACCAGTCCTTTGCTGGGATCTTTGACCTTTTGTTGTTGTTGTTGGGATTTTTTTGTGTTACTCCTTAAATCCCTCCCGGTTCACAGGTTTGCTGATTCAGGAAGCTCATGAGCAGCCATAAAACCTGCCTGCAGAAAAGATAGTTCATTTGTAACCATTTCATGTAATGAGACACTTAATATACCTGTTCATCGCTTGCATGTTTACAAACCCCAGGAACTAGTATATTGTAGTGTTCAACATTTTTGGAATGACATGGAGCTATGGGAGGTTTGCATAACAGTATTTGAAGATCGAGTAGTAAGTGTCTCCTTCCAAATATGCTGGAGAACTGTTATGGCCCTGAAGTGGGGTCGTTTCAGAGCTACATGGTCACGGCCATAGTAAAAGGACAATCTTCCAACTCTTAGGCACACAGAGTCAGTGAGGTATTCCCTTGCATGCGTTTTCTCCAATTTTGTATATACTGTTTCATCTTAATTATGTCTTCTTGCCCCAGGCTTGTATTCTGAAAACAGACTTGATCCTCTCTGCACTCCATGATTTGCCTGCACATGGAAACTGAAGAGGGAATTACAAGTAGGTTGTAATGACTCGCAGATTCTGTTCTTAAGTGTTTCTTTTCAAAGCTAATTCAGAATTTCATCACTTTGAAGCACCAGTAACTATGTTGTCATAGAACACATAAAGTAGAAATCTAGAAATGGTCTTTTCATGCTATTAAATTTATTTTTTTTCTATTCAAAGTATGTTCATAATTGATAGATTTCTCATCCGTGAGGAGATTGAAAGAACTTTTCCTTTACTAGAGCTAAAATGTGATTGGTGTCAGAATTTAAATTCAGATGACATAGCTCTTTGCAGTAGTTTGTATTAAAACCAAACTCCAGTGCAGTAACAAAGAGCTCTTCTCCTTAAAAATGAAATCATGTATACATGCTACATAGCTGATACTTGGATCAAAGGGTGGAAAAATGTTTAATACTGTTCACAAAGTTATTTCAGTGTTATGAGTGCCAAGTTAGATGGTATTTCAATTTTTTTATCCTCAACTTTTTAGATTACAGTTTACTGTTAAAGACGTGCCAGTAGGTAAAAATAATAGTAATATAAAAGTTGTTTTACAAAGATGCTTGGATTGCCAGAATTTCATAACGTATTACTACTGAATTGAAACAAGATCATTAAATGGATCAGGGAACTAATCCTGTGGGAAGGGAGGGAGGTTGGCACAGAGTGTTATTTTAATTTAATTCCATTGAAGTATTTTATAGACTCTGCAAGTGACATTTATAAACAATGACAAATTTACAGACTGAAAGTCTTATTTTTGAATGTATTGATTACCTTTCATTTGAATATATATGAAGTATATACAGTTTGAACATTATCTGTTAACCTGTAGTATTGGTTAAAATGATGAGACATTTCAAAGTGACCCATCTTATTTACATAGTTGAAAAATTTGTAGAATACCATGACATAATGATGACTTGACTGGTCTGTGGCTAACGCTCTGATGTAGTTAACCAGCTGTAGAGGACAATACTGTTCAGTGGTGTCACTTATGATGACACCTCTTTTTGGCTATTAGGAGTCAATTTTGTTGTTGCTGTTTTTCTATTCTTCATCCAGGTCAGCTTAAAACTTTTGCCTTGTGTAACCCAAAGCATGTTTGAATCTGAAAGTGCAGTTTGTTTTCATGTTGCATTCTTATTTTGAACTCCTCCTATGTATTGCCAGAAAAATAAGACTATGAACACTGTGTTTTTTCTCTGCTCTGCTCTGCTCCCTGTGTGTACACCTGTCAATGTGATTACTTACCTTAGATTTACTGAAGAAGAAACATCCAGAACTGTTAACTTCAGCCATGGCTTTGTAATCCTTAATTAGATATACTACAGAGATTTGTCAAGGAAAACTGAGAGCCTAGCCTAGTGTAATTGACTCAAATAATGTTCATTTTTTTTATTTTCTTGTGTATCATTTCATATTTTACATTAATTTCAGGCTTACCATTTTTATGTTTTTATATGAATACATAAGATGGGATGGACATTTTCAAGCTAATTTTAAAAGAGATTTAGAATCCAAAGGGATGTCTTAGAATCCTGTTATGTTATTTTAAAGATGTTTGCCAGGTCTGAATTGAGCTTTTAGATCCAAATGCATTTATGCAAAAAAATACATTGCATAGATTAATAGTTACTGCAGAAGCTAAGCAAATATTAAAATAAAAATGAGAATAAATTTATTTAAAAATTATTCAGTTTTGCAATGTATTTTGTTCATTTTGGTGATTAAAACTGGGCTTTAAAAGTTGTTTGCAATGAACAGCAACAGATACATAATAAAGCAGTCTATGAACTTCTCATTACTGTACCGCCTAATGGTTACAATTTTTATCTGATAATAGCCTGTGAAATAGACCAGTATTCTTGTTTCACAGGGCAAGATTAAGGTATATCTATTATGATCTGGCACAAAGTAACATGAAAATCTGTGATGATAGACCAAAACTTCCTTCATCTAAAATCAAAATAAAATCAAATACCTCTCTATTTCTGTATGATATGTAACTGTTTGAACAGTTCTTCAGAACACTCCTTATGGATTTGAAAGTGAACGTATCAAGGCGCGAAAGTATTACCAGTTATATATTTTTCAAGAGCCAATTGCAAATACAGAATGACACAAACATCGGTGAAGGTGAATAACTTACAAGTCACTTCCAGTAAGAAATGAATTCAGATCAGGGCACTTGAATGAAAAATATCAGTCCATCAATATTGAGCTATTACCCGGAAACATAGCTATTGTGTATACTTTCACTGAAAAGAGTTAAGTTCTAATGTGAAGGAGACATTATAAGATAGTCAGTAATCTACTGCTCAGGATGCTGCCTGGAGAAACCTCTCGAACCTGCAACTCTAATCTCTGCATCTTCCTGTATTTCCTACATCATTCCATGGTTGTGGTAATTCTAGGATGAAAGTCTCCTGTTAAATTATTTTTGCTGAAATTAATCATTAAATGTTCAGTAGACCCGAGAATGATTGTGATTGACTTTGAGTTGCAGTACTGAGCATTCTGTTATCTTCTTTCTACATAGAATGTAAACAACTTTTTTATAAGGCTGAGGAATATTGTGCCTGACAGGAAGATCATTTCCCCCACAAATTCAGAATTGGAGAGTTAAGAAATATAAAATGATAAATAATTTATTAAAGTTTATTTGTGCACATATTTATGAACTTATTTATGAACAGATAGGGTAGCAGTATTTCTCACATATTAGCTGTGGATAATTTGCCAGATTTTAATAGAGGACTTTTTACCTCTTGACTTGTTCCCCACCTCTAGATTTCTCTACAGTATTTGCTCGTTTCCACCTGAGTAAACCTTTAGCTTTTTCTACCTCAAACTTGGGAAGTAGGAGGTTAATCTCAATGCGAGCTGTATTTTCAGCTTTTTTACACAAAGTAAGATTCAGGGTGTTTTAGCAGTCTTACAGGATTAAAAGCTCACAACTTTGGAAACTGGTCAGAAAGTGAGCTAAATGAGGAAACAGCACAAAGTAACTCAGTGGATTTGTCTAAACAGCTTTCCTCCTTTGAAAGGATTTAATTTTACTTCAGGCATAAATGAGAAGTGTTTGAGACATCCAAGGTCCCAGGGGAGAAGAAAAACTACAGAATAAAACTAACATATCTTTTGATACCATTGGCAATGTCTGCAAGGACAATGTCAGGAGTGATTGTATTTAGAGACTGAATCAACCTTTCAGCACAGGAAAGGCTTAAAGTTTATTGGTATTGCGCTGTTAGGGAGTCACAGCTAAAAACTATAACATCATATCATACTTAGCCAAAGAATGAAGTAAAGACTTTTCTTTTAATGGTATCGGTCTATCTTGTTTTACATGCTTTCTTTTAAAGCAAATGTCATTCAATAAATTTAAATTAATAAATTAAGTGATGAGTTACTACCATACTTAATTACTTTTCATTTCAAAGCAGGACAGGTACCTCCTGCCTTACTCTTAAAAGTAAGAATCGTGTTGTATAATGAACCAGGTTTGGTCTATCTTTTATATGTAGGTCAATAAGGCTGGTGCTGTATTCCCTCCCCAGCAGACAAGACTTACCCTTTTGCTTTTTAAAGCCTAATTTTCTTATAATCACAAATTAATGCAAGAAAGATCTCTAACAGAGGAAGTGTCTGAAAACATTCATATACCTTGCTCTGAATTCTACCACATAGACTGAATATGCCTTAAGAAGGCCAAAACCAACAACATGATAGCAGCGTGTCTCTGTATAGCTCAGGCTTTTGACATATTATTGTCAGTGTCCATAGTAAGCGGTCCCCCAGGATTCCATTTTTCAGTAGAAAATGCAGAGAACTCCAATGTAGGGCTAAGACACAGAACTGTTCATGGTTTCTAATTTGAAATTACTTTCCTTTGGAAGCCTGTGAAAGGAGAGACATAGATTTAGCTTTTGCTACAATCAGAATCTTCAAAATTTCAGTTTGAACTCTTAAGTGGTATCTTTCATTCTCCTTATATGTCACAGAATTCTGCTTTCATCCCCACAAGCAAAATTTTATTCATAATTCATTTCAGCAGCTCTAATTTTTTTCGGAAATTTGTTATCCATAGAAAAGTTAGAAATAAAAAAAGAGAAGAAAAAGGGGCAATGACATCATTCATTTTGTTACAGATTCTGACAGGGACAGTGTATTATTTATTACAAATGTTTGTGAACACAGAATAATATCTAAATGTCCATTAATATTTTGCCAAAGTTCAAGTGCAGACAAATATCCAAAGAATTTTGAAAGTTTATTCCTAGATTATTTTGCTAGTAGGTGGGACCAATGCAATCAAGACTAAAAGCAATGACACAAGAGTGTAATTTCATTTATGTGATGACAGAAGTCGTATATAAGTTAGACAAAACAATTTAAATTAATTCAGCTGAGTAACCAAAGAATCAGTTTAATTTAAGACTTCCCAATTCAAACAAGCAGCACATTTTTTTTTTTTCCTTCAAAAGGGCAGACTTCAAGAAATTAGGGAAGTCAACTGGGCTGAGAAGATTAGGAATTAAATTAAGCTAGGAATTTCTTCAAAACATTAATGATAAAAGAATAATTGGAATTTGTATCTTAAACAAAGCGGACAAGCTGTAGGACATGACTCCAGGCTCAGCTGGAAAAACAGCCACTTCAGAAAGGTTATTAGAAACCAGCAAAGAAGAGTATGTCTTAGAGGTCAGGAAGTTTAGAGGTAAAATGAAAACTGCCAGAAGTCAAGCTGAGGTACAACTTGCAAAAGAAATTAAAAGTAAAACCTCTTTAGCTACACAAATTGAAAAAAGAACAAGGAAAAACAAAGCGAAATGGCACTACATTACGGGAAGAGGTGGATATAGATGATAATCTGTCAGTGCCCCTAAAAATAGATGAATACTTTGCAGAAGATTTGAATAGAAATGTCAATCATTACTATAGACAAGAGTGAAGAATTGAAAGGTACACATAACTGAGAAAATTCAAAGAGAATAATACATTCATGTTAGTAAAGTCAAGTAATCTACATCACAGAATTCCCAAGGACTGTAACAGAGAGCTGCAAATAGAGAATATCTGGAAAATGGATTTAATCAATGTCTTAACATCAGGGTCGTACCATCTGACTATAAATGAGCTAATATGGTGACTTTGGAAGAAACAATGAGGAAAATGTGTTGAACGGAACAGATTTGCCTGATCTGAATATGATATAATAGTCCTTAAAAATGAAGAAAAAAGGAAGTAAATTGAGACAAAAATGCAAGTTCTACTTACAAAAGCAAACTATGCCAGAGAAAAAATTTTTCATTGAAGATACAGCAAATATAGTCGATTTTATTGTTGATAATGTTACTTTTAAAGAATGGCAAATAGAATAAATCCAGTCTAAGTCATTTAATGGTGGAAAAGGAACATAGTAGATGACTTGGCGACTGATGACGTTGCTGAAGGGATGAAAAAATACAACAGCAGATTATGTTGAAGAAAATCAATAATGTAGTAAAAACTTAAGAATCAGTACTGAGGTTGACTTTATTTTAGACTTTATTAATCACAAGAGTAAAAATGCAAGTGCCTGAAGGACTGTCTTTTTGTAATGAACTTGGATTAGTGAACTTCACTGATGGCACACAGTTGACAGACGTCATCAATAACATCATCACAGAGAATCAAGATATTAGGTAAGAAGACATAAATGACTGTAAATTCTAGAGGAAGAGATGTAGTGTAGAGAAATAAATTGGAGAGACATGTACCTGGAGACAAATCCACTGGTAGCTCAACATTTTAAAATTTTTGAAGAATGACCTCCTTTTACAAATGTAATCGTGATCTCAGTATAGCATTGCAGAAGGTATTGGTGAGGCCTAAGAGAGGAAAATTAGAAGATCTCATAACCAGTTAAAAGTGATGTTCCATTATAGTATTCTAACAGGAATAATAGGAACAAACTAGCTAATTATGTTTAGGATGGAGCTTAATTCATAAATAAGATTTTTTGGGGGAAGTCTCAGGTGCAGTTCTTGTTAGCTCATTGACTGTCCCATATGAAAATGAATGCACTGCTTCTAGACCAGATCTGGATCACGCCTGCCTAATTTGTCACAAAAGCATCTGATCTTGAGTGTCTCTGCACTCATATTTACAGATGTGCCTCAGTAAATCTACCACACATCTGGATTTTCTTTTTTTTTTTTTGTAACTTTCTTTAAGCTAGTAGGCTTTGGGTTACGTTCATAAGAAAATTTAAGTACATAAGGATGAAGTCAGGAGACTACTTGAAAGTACCAAATATATTTACACATCTAACAGAATCGCCACTGACTATAACAGTCCAGATGGTCCTATGTTAACTGTTCTCCTCCATGCCTAGGAGAGTTTTTATAGCAACGTGCTTGTTAGCTGTGATTAGGCACATGCTTAGTGGTTATTCTATTTTTCATGAAAATCTTTTGTTAATTTGATGCAGTGTATAAAGAGGAATTGTAGACAATAGAACAGTTGGACAGATTTTTAAAAGCAGCAGCTTTTAAAATGATTGCAGGCCTTGTGCTTGTTTGAGTCACAATGGTGAGAGCCCAAATTGCTGACATTTGGTTTAATGTTGCCCTTGCCAACAACTTACAGAGCTTTAGTTGTTGAAAAGTTATTCCCCTCAAGGCTTCAGGGATTCATTTTAAAAATCAGGCTGTTACAATTTCACATCTAATGCAAAACTTGGTAGCTCTTGACTTCTAGTTTGGATTATCAATGGGATGAAGGAAAAAACTCCTTCTCACTAATGCAGTTTTAGTTGTTAAAGCCCTGATGCAGTTTTCGTTGTTACAATCCTGGCTGAAAAGGCCATCAAAACCTACTTGGTTACTGTAACAGATATAAGAATATATTTGTAGTGACTGAGGTTTATGTGGAATGTTTTACCTGTTTTTCCATATCTCTGAAATCTACAGAATGTTAGAACTGGTGTATAGCTTTGGTTTGGCATTTAGGTTTTTTTTTTCAATTTGAGATGGAAATTATTAATCATTGTATGTTTCATACTTCTGAACAGGCAATGAAGAAATACCTCAAAAATGAGAATCATCAACCCAGCCTGGCAATTTCAATATTACTTTTTTTTTTAATTATTTTTTCAACTATATTCTTATCTCAGTTGTTACCTCTAGACAACATTTGATCGTATTCATATGTACCTGCTATTTCTATTTCCCTCTTACAACTCATCAGGGTTCATTTTGTTGGATTTGGGAAGACTCGTCCTTGTGATCCAACTAGATCATTTTATACTGTACATCAGTGTCTGTTAAGTGGTTGCTGTAACCTGTCTGGTATGATACCGGTTCTGTGATGCTACAGCTGTGGGAACTGCAGAGCTGGCATATCAGTTGGTGATTCTCAGAACTGGGGCCTATGAGAACCCATTCAGAAGCTTCGGTCACAGAGAGAGTTACCCTCATGGAAAGACAGTACGTGCTTGCTCAAAGCATAAGAAAGTTGAGCTGAAATTGAAATGCACCTCAGGAATCAGATATCAGTCTCCCATCCAAAATTTGACGTTGACGTTTTCTAGCAAACACTTCCTTTTGCAAAAATATTTAAGAAGAGTAAGGGAATTTACCTTTTCATTTTTTATTTTCCTAATCTAGCTGCAGACCTAGTATGAATTTGGAAGAAAAAATGGCCTAGTGACAGGTATGCCCATCCAGAACTTTGAAGACCAAATCTTTCAGTCCTTCCCTGCTACGACTTTCGCCCTTGCAAAACCCTTAACACCACTGTGACTTAATTTCCCAATTGTTAATCTGACATCAAGGTGTCATTATGCTTTTGGATACCATGAACTCCCGTACATTAATAACATGCTAGCTGACATCCAATTACTGTAGCAATAGAAGCTGAATAAGGACCATGGAAAGGTAAAATAGAATCTCTCCTGGATTATGCCAGGGTTTTTTGTCTTTTTTTGGCATTCTTAAAGACACTCAGTCCCAAGAACAACCCCTCTGCTTTGCATTCATTGGAGTTAAAAGAACACAGAATCATAGAATCATATAATAGTTTGGGTTGGAAGGGACCTTTAAACATCATCTAGTCTAATCCCCCTGCAATAATCAGGGACATCTTCAACTAGATCAGGTTGCTCAGAGCCCTATCCAACCTGACCTTGAAAGTTTCCGGGGATGGGGCATCTACCACTTCTCTGGGCAACCTGTTCCAGTGTTTCATCACCCTCATGGTAAAAAAATGTCTTCCTTATATCTGGTCTAAATCTTCCCCTTTTCAGTTTAAAGCTATTACTCCTTGTCCTATTGCCACAGACCCTACTAAAAAGTCTGTCCCCATCTTTTTTATAAGCCCATTTAAGTACCCAAAGGCCACAATAAGGTATCCCTGGAGCCTTCTCCAGGCTGAAAAACCCCAACTCTCTCAGCCTTTCCTCATAGCAGAGTTGTTCCATCCCTCTTGTCATTTTTGTGGCTCTTCTCTGGACCCACTCCAACAGGTCCATGTCTTTCCTGTGCTGAGGACTCCAGAGCTGGACGCTGTACTGCAGGTGGGTCTCACCAGAGAGTAGAGGGGCAGAATCACCTCCCTTGACCTGCTGGCCACATTTCTTTGGACGCAGCCCAGGATATGGTTGGCTTTCTGTGCTGCAAGTGCACATTGCCAGCTCATGTCCTGTTTTTAATCCAACAAGTCAGGACAAGGAAAGAAAATCTTATCCAATGTATTCTTGAAGCTAAAAGAAATGCTCTCTGGTACGGATAGTAGGAGGAGTGAAGAACATGACCTGATTTAGGAATGAGGAAGGCTTATTTACTGCATTCACCCACTAAAATGTAATATTTATTCTGTGCTGGGTTTTTTGACATCTATTTCTTCCTTTTTCACTTAACACATTCCTTTCACTTACAGTTTACTACCAAGATATCTTCAGATAAATTGTGTTGTATTAGCCAAGATCTTACTACTCTTCTTACAGATGTTTAGTTCTGGCCAATTCTAAATGTAGCTGAGATGGGGTCCAGCTTAGTAGTTTATGATTTGCTACATCCTTATTCCATAACTTAACTTTCTTCTGCCATGTCAGAGTCATTTCTCATTAAACATCTTTTTCTTCTCATAAGTGCACTTGTCCTCGTTTGCAAAATTTTATTGGATGCAATGCTCAGTAAGGAAGAGATGAATGGGGAAGCCACAGATACATGGTTTTCTCTCTGACATGCTGGATCCAACTTTAACTAAACTAGTATATATGTGATCCATGAACAGGAATGTTTTAAACTACCTTACCTGAAAATCTAGAGTTGATACTGAAATTTCACCTTCATCCCACTGTGGTAAACAGATATTAATTTATAAGCTTTTCAAGTAGAACATTTTTAGTATTGTCATGCCTAACTAATGCATAGATGTCTAAAGGCTGAAGTTTCAGGTCTAACTAGAAGTTTGATCTGGTTTGGCAGCTGAGGCTTCTAAACTAATTTTAAAAACATTAAGGAGTGAAGCTATTTTTTTCTTGAGAGAAATCTTTTATTGAATGGAAAATGTCAGGCAATTAACTTCCATTGAATGAAATACATATTATCAACTAATAAACATTTACTGCAGTTTTTATCCACTTCAGTGGTCAGGAACTGGTTCATATAAGAGAACATGTGTGGTACCAAGAAGCATAGTTTGTATGCATACATATGCACCTGCATTGGAGACATGGAATGGAAATGGTAATTACAAGTATTTCTGACTAATTTCTCCATCACCAAGTGAACAGTTTTATTAACTATAACATATATAATTATAACAAGTTTTACTGCAGCAAACCACGTCAAGTGCTAACTTTTGCAGGGGAAGTTTTATTATTTGCTTTCCCTATGTAATACTGTAATGAGGCCTCATTCTAGTCTTCTGTGAAGGTCTAGGAAAGTGCATGAGTTATTTTCATGTTTACTTGGCTGCCACAACAGAAATCTGCAAAGTAGAGTAGTTTTATATAAAAACATGCAAGCAATAACTGTCTGCAGCTGTCAGCTTGTAAGACTACTTCCTCAAAAACAGTATCAAAAGTATAAGGTTTAGAAACATTGCTTTTACCAGCATGTGCTCTAGACACAAGTGCATTGGTAAATATTTATAAATGCTAGTTATGTAGCATTTAAAGAGTGTTTTGCAAACAATTTTGAACAAAGAGTAAGCATTGTTTTATTACAAAGGAGATGGACTATGAATGAGAAAAACATGAAAGAGCATAGCAATAACTTAATTTGGATGTATTTGGTGTTCAGAGCTTTTCCTGCTGCAAGGTTTTTGGCATAAACCTTTGGTTAAGTGGCCAACAGAGAGCTTTTATCCAGATGTCTGGGGGTTCTTAGGGATATAGGAAGCTATTTTACCTTTACTTTGAGTTTTAGTAGTATTAGTATAGCAGAAACCTTTAACTTTCTGCCTAATAAACTTTATGAAGTCACCCAGGTAGAAGACACATAACTACTGAAATTTAATTGGCATTTTGATTCAATCTTTGGCTTTTGCTGTTTTTTACAATATGGATTTTTTAATAAGTAGTTCTAAATCAGAATATTCTAAGTAGCTGTATTACCTTTACTGTATTTCTGGGAAAATTACATTTGATAAAATTCACCAGAACACATAAATCACAAAGCTTATATCAAGAATGCTGTGAAATAACAAAGTATCAATAATAAGTGGAAAATTTTCCATGGCAAAAGCTAATAAACATTCGTTACAAACCAAGTGGCAGTGCAGTATCAAACAAAGGATGGGAAGCAACCAATACTTTGAAAATAACACTTTTTTTTTTTTTGCTAGGTATGGATGTCAGAGTTATCACTCTAAATTAAAAAAAAGGAAAAAAAAAAGAGTAGGTATTCAGACTGGGCATACAAGTCCGTGAATGATACCTCACCCTTGGTAAATCGCATCATTTTTATGTGTATCTTTACTCAGATGTATTGACTTGTACTGTCATAATGGAATTATTACAAACAGTAAATAATAGTATGTGCAGGTCGGGTAAATTGGCTGGTTTGTCCCCATGCCTATAGTTCAGTTTTAGCTGGAAAATGTCGGGTCCAAGACAGCAAATCTTCTTACAGAAACATACTGAGTCAGGTTTGGTTTTTGGGTTTTTTTCTGAAAATTTCTTAAATCTATGATGATTTGATTTTATTTTATTGTATTTTTAAGCGAGCAGGACATTAACATATAAGTTGTTAGGTTAATTACCTAGAAGGCCAGTATTTTAAGTTCCTCTGTATCCTGATCTGAACTTGAGTTCTTCCACTTGCCAGGTTAAGAGGTAACCATCAGGTTGTTTTTATGCAGCTAATTAATATTAAGCTAATTATGCAGCTGACTCTGTGTATAGATACTGAAATTGATCTGAAAGGCACACAAAATTTAGAAAGTCTTATCGTTCCCCTAGGCAGAGTAGAAGAAAATTTTGTTTAGGCTGGATTATTAGCCAGATCTTACTACAACCTTTTCTGCCTATCATTTGCTCTTGTTAAAGACTATAGTATGGCTCATTTTCCACATTCCTCTTTTAGTATAAGCTTTCATCCTTCCTGAAGGATACAATATGGTGTTTAGTTTTTGATTCACACAGAATATTTTGAGCAGTATGTCTAATAAAGACATACACTCTCCTGGTCGTCTGGTCTACTTAGATAGTGGTAGTTCATTAAATTGATGCTGAGAAAATCTGTGCCATTGGGACTCTTTTCTATTCCTGAGCAGGGATTTAATACCTGCTGACAATTTTTCTGTTAATTAAGATCCATATCTAAGCCTGAATGAACTGTTACCAAGGAACTGCTTACTCAGTTTGAGGAGGGAAAAGGAAAAGAAGAGAAAGAAAAAGAAAAGAATACTGTTGCATCAAAGCAAACTGTAAACACAAGAAAAAGATTTAAACAGTTTTGTCATTGGATGTCTTTATTTAGATCAGAATTGCAGTTTTCTTTAAGATATGAAAAATATGAAATAAGCAAATCAGTTTATATTAAATATGCTCTGACAGAAATACTTGCTTCCAGCATCCAAATAGGTAACTCTGAATGCTTAAAAGCTGACCTCCTTTCTTTTGTCACATCTATTAGAAATTTGGTACATTTGGATAAAAACAAAGAAAAGAAAAAAAAAGATGGACAAATATTTATTAACATTTCAGTGGGATGACACGAAACTGACCTATCTGGACCTTTCATTTGTTTCAGTGTAAGAATTTTGTTCTTTTGAATATCTTTGTCATTATAAATTAATGTGGACAACTTTGAAAAAATATAATTGGGCTTTTTGGTAGGATTTCAGAAAGTACTGAGGCTCCCAGCTCCTACTGGAACTGTCTGATTTGATTGTATGAAACAAAATCATTTCTGTCTCATGGCTTCTAAAGACAGATGCTACCATCCGGGGAAGAATAGTAGGACCGATATGACAAAAATTGTTCGTTATGCCTATACTCTGGTGCAGCTGTCTTCAAGTCCTGGATCAGATCTTGGCTTTTCTCGAGCATCTGTACTCCTGTGCTGAAGTGTTGCAGCTTCAAGATTCAGTTGACTCCTCTTGCAGACCAGAGGCAGAGTATGATGTAACAAGCAAGGAGGGAGTTTATGTTCAAGTACAAGCTTGATCCTCCCAATACGATGGTACAAATACAATGCCGCATTGCATCCAGGGACCAGACACACTGTCCTCAGTACTCAGTAGTGTTTTCGAAGAAGTGGCTCCAATCTTTCAGGTATTCTGTCTTGCAAAAGGGGTCGGGGACAAAAAAAGAAATTAAAAAAAAAAAAAAAGATAGAAGCCTGCACTGGTAATTTTTTAAAAAAGGAGAAAAAATATCTCAAAGTAATGAGCATTTTTTAATTAGTTATTAAGAAAATGTAGAAAAAATTATTTTCTTCCTCCTCTCATTCATTCTTCCACAGTGACCATTTTCTCTTACAAAACAGCTCTATGGGTATTATTTAGAGACTTCTACTCTTTATATTTTCATCCTTTAATGACATTACAGTATTATTTAAGGATCTCATTATCATGAATATCACATTTTGTTTCTCTAGTTCCTGTTCTGATTATTTGTCTGAATATCCCCCTGTGTATGAAATTCTCAGATTACCTCTATTCTACACATTGTAATTTTTAAATTAGCTGATGGAAAAATTTCACTGACTACACATGAACTATTCAGTTTTGGATTCAGTGATTGGTTTTTAGCACAGTCTCGTGCTGGACATTTAGGAAATGTATTCTCTCATTTGGAATAAAGCTAATGTAATTACTAACATCTGTACTGGCTCAGGTGAGTGCCATATTTTATTTATTTATTTATTTTTATGAAGATGGATCTCTTTTCCAAATATCACATCAGCCCAAGTCATGTCTTTGGGATCTTTAAGCAGCTGTTAAGGTACCAATAATGAAAACCTGCTTTCTGTGCTGCCAGCTCTGCACAGATGCTGTGGACAACTGCTTTGGGAGTAGAAAAAAAGAAAATCCTTCAAACTGCTGAAAATCAAATCTGTAGTGTAGTGAGGAGTTAAAACTTCACTGGATAACAGCTGAAATAGCATATGTAAGCAGTTCATGAAACACAGACAAGTAGACTATTATATTACTCTCTTCTATTGACTTCTAAAGTCTTTCTTCTGATCCCTTCTCTCTGAAGTATCCCACTGACTAACAAAATAATCAGATACCTTTAGCAGACAGTAGGCTAAATTCCAAGTTGCAAATCCGTGCAAACTCTACATGTACTTGTTTAACTATTCTTTTAGTCCCAAGTCCATGACCTGTTCTAACGAGGAGCTGTGAATTCAAAATGTAGTCATTGATGTGTACATCTGTCTGCTACAAAACTTCATTCCAGGCAATTCATTGTTGCTTGAACAAGGGCATTCCACTTCAGCAGTTGGGTAATCTCTCCTCAGTCAAAGATAACTTACTACCATACCACAATCAAGTGTCCCGTATTTGAAGAAAGCAAAGAAACACGAACAAGAGATTTGGTATTGTGTGACCAGTCTCCAACAAAACTGCTGAATGTAATAGAAAACTATTTTGTTATAGCATCCTGCATAGATCCCTTGAAGGTTTGTGGTTTGAAATAGAAAACAAAAGAATCACTGTAGAGAAAAAATTGATTTACTGTGTGAAACAGATCAAGAATTCTGCAAAAATGATGAAGCTATGCAAGGGTCTAAACAGGTCTAAAACATGATTCAGTCACCTGTTATTTTTACAGCAATGATTTACTGAAAGTGTGGTTTGAGTATAGATGATATAAATAATCACATAAGCATTTTAATATGCTACTCTAGTACTGATATATTGTGCCCTTTATAAACTAGAATGTAAAACATACACATTGAAAGCAATTTGGCTAACAAAGTCCAAAGTAAAGAAGAATTTCTAAAGAAAAAGGGAAATTGTGCATCAAGAGAAGGAAAATATGAGCAAAACAATACAGAAGGGAAAAAGAGGCCAGTTCACCTTTCTAAGAATTCATATTGAATTTCATAAATGTTTAAAAATTTTTTTTAGGGAAGAAAATAGATGAAAAGACAGTCAACAGAAACAGTCCTTGGGAAAAAATATCATTTGCCTTAAACTCTATAAAGACTTGAAAGGTCATATTGGCTCTACAAACCAGCATCACCTGTCAAGAGAGCTTGTAGGCTGCCCAGTGGCATGGATGTAGCCTGTGGCGCAAGGTATACACAGAGTGAATTCCTAATGCCAACAGCCTTACCTCAACCCTGCTTGAGTTAAGAGTGACAGAAAAGGACAGCTCAGGGGTGGAATGAATCAATGAGCTGAGGTATAGGAGCACTTTAACCAGTGAAGGTACACAGTACATTTTTTCAGAGATTCTGAATTATGTCTCTACTTCAGCTGTTACGGCTCAAACAGGCAACTGGTATCACAGATGCATCTCCGATATCAGGAGTGACATGTCATGCAGAGACCAGTGGTAGTCATCAAGGCTCCGTCTTATACAGCTAAGTATTTGGAACATGTTTGAACTGCAAAGTTCAGAGGGAATGTGGTCTATTTCTTTTTCAGGTTGAATATAAAGCACACTATATATCTTCATTTTTCCACTAAAAACACAGAATGTCTTTTAAAAACATAAATCTGCTAGGATTCTATTTTTCCATTTACTGGTGAAAGAGATTGTCTATAAACTAGATATATACTATTTCACTCAGAAATTCAATAAAAATCCAAATTTTTTCATCAGGTCAGAACTATGGCATTCTTATATCAATAGCTCAGTTTTATATATTATCCTCCCTCGTGCTCAGTGGCAAAAATTATGTTCTGAAGCATTTAGAAATTGGTGACACTGCAAACTTTTGACCTTAATCCACAACTAAGCCACTGAGCCACAGCCAGATCAATTACAAGGTTCACGGCACTCATGTCTCAAATTAAATGCAACTTGCCTAGGGAAAAGGCAGGAAAATGGAGGTCAGAAGTAATAGTTTGGGCTTTTTTAAAAAAAATTACTGTGATGACTGTAATCACACAAATTATTGTTTCAGTTAACTGTTCAAAGAGATTAAACTCAGGCAGGTGGAGTATCCTTATCCTACTGCAGCACCCCTCAGTACATTTCTGTTAAAACATAGTAATGGGTAGGCTCTTTGCTGGACCTAATTAACTTTAAAATGGTTTTACATTGCAAAAAAAAACGTTTAACATTTTCAGCTGTTGGCATAATTTCCTGTGAGTAGAATTTGTAAGCACCTTCTGTAGTCTCCTATATAATTGTAAGCACAGCAACTTGGCATAAGGATTTCTGTGACTGACAGCTAGTTTTGTATTCAAAGCTCTGTATCCAAATCCAGATGGGATATAGCCTCTATAATGATACCCAGTTAGTGGCTGCAGTTCTTCCACATGTTGAATCTGATGCAGGCTCATGTGCACTGCCCTGGAATGGCGCGTATTCCAAGTACATACTGTGCTGGAACAGTTTTCTGCTTTTGGCCCTGGAGATTCTGCACTTGTTAGCACAAGAGATATACTGTATATAGGGGTCCTCCCTTTTACTGAGTAGAAAATAATTTATAACTTAGCATTCTAACCAAGAGACATTCTTGCTTTTACTCCAAAGCTAGAGCAGATGCATCTGAAGTATGACATTCCCTGCTCTGGACAACTCTCTTGAAACCTCATCAGGAATAATGTAGGATACTTAAATGTATTATACTTGGAGCTCCATCATCCTAAGATTATAGTAAAGAGCATGTAATACATGTCTAGATAGCCACTGGAGATAATCTATTCCACATTTGAGAGTTTTGTTATGTTTTTAAATGCAAAGTTTTCAGGTCAAGATTGAGAAAAAAAAAAAATCCTAGGAATTTTTTTCCAGCTTGAAACAATTTTAGGGCCCTGATTTTTAAATGATGCCAACTTGAAAGGTCTCTCAGTATATATCCCATAGAAATGGGCACTTAAAGCCACTTGAGAAAAATCTGACATTGGTCCCTACACTGTAAACTTCTGTTGAACTCAGATGACTAACTGAAAAAAAGTATAAATCCTCAGGCTTTAATGACTATCTCAATACATATTTGCTTGTTCAGATATTCCACAACCATGCCTGACTATCGACACTTCTATATTGTAAAATATCTTGGAATGTTTTGTGAAAGATGCAGTAACATTATAATCAACTTTAATATATGTAAATGTTACTTCACTAGTATTTTTTTTCATTTATCTCTTTATGTTCTTGTTTTCTCATAAAATATGCTTTCACAAGTTTTTTTTTTTTTCATTTCCACGGGCTTTTGCTCATTTCCAAAGGGTAAAAGGTTGGAGAATAGGAAAATTCTAAGGCGGGGAGGAAGTGGAAAGCAAATATGCAAACCCATTCCTGAAATATTAATAATAACTATTAGGGACTTTCTGGAGGGACCTGGAAAAGAAGCCTTTAATCCCAACTAAATAATGACGTTATTGAAACAATATTACAAAAACGGTTTTAAATCTCTTTATGGCTCCTTCCCATTTAGAATAAAAGCACGTTTAATGTAATTTAATTTCTAGGACTCAATTCCCTCCTGCTAATTGTGAAGGTCTTAGGTGCAAGTAGAAGCCCCTCTGTGACTTCTCTTGCAACCTAAAATGTATCAGAATAAACACTAATATGTACTTGTAGATCTTCATTAAATGTGAATTAAGCTAAATTCCATTTAAATAACTTTAAAGCTGAATAAGAACATGATATAGATAGTTAATTGAGTTTAACTAAGCCACTCTGAAATTCATTAATTTTTGTGACTAATTATGTTTAAATAATCCTCATGAAAATTGTCAGGATGCAACTAACACTGGTATTGCCTTTGAATTTCAGTAATTTCAGTGATTACATGTGGGAAAAATATAAATTGCTGTCAGAACAAAACTTTTCAGTGGATAGCTCTGCAGTCATAAAACACACAGTACATACTGAAAAGCTGGTAAAGTCTATTTTGACTTTAAGTATGTCCCACATTCCTGATAATGTAATATTTTTTTTTTGATTAATTTGAAGAAAATTAAAGAATCACTGTATCCAGCTAATGGAATACATGCACATGGACACAGTGATTTTTTCAAAGAACTGAGGGTGACATCAGTGGTGAAAACATGGTGATTCCCTGGGAATGTGATTTATGAACCTGTGGTACATGAATTGTAAGGGCAATAGATTCAGCTGTTGTCTGGAAAGATTTACTCCCACAGAAGGACAGGTGGTATCTGAACTCCCATTCTTTAACAGCTTGTGCTTGGAAAGGATATTTTTCAAGTGCACCTGCGTATAGACCCTAATTTGAAAGGCATGCTGAGCTGCTATATTACGATTGATGCTGTTCATGTTCCCTTCTTATCCCTTTTGACTTAATAGCAGTTTGGTGTTGCAGGTATTTGCAGATGCTTTTTTCTGATTATTTTCTTGCTTCAAGAGGAAGCGTCTGTCTACAGTGGCCAGGCACGGAGAACATAATCTTCACAGCAGCCCAACCTATACTATAACAACAGGTAATTCAACCAGGGGAAACCACAGAAGTGACTGCATACTTTACTGAAACTGTAGGAGAAGGAGACTTCCCACTACAATAAATCAGCACATAAACCAAATAAAGCCAAACCTCATTACTCCAACCAATTTCAAAACACTTGGGGTGCAGACGGTGGGGAGGGGGAAGCACTTCTCCTAACCCCTAAGCTGATTGACCCTGGAGAATACTCTAATGCATGTGGTTTTGGGCTGCAAGCAATATCTGTGTGCTGTGCTCCTCAGTGCCTAATTTAGTTCAGAGCTATAGGACTCATCTGTATCTGTGTGAGAGAGACATGTAAAAATGACAGCTGAATATGAGGGAAGCTATTTTTCTAGTTGGAAAGCACACAGAGCATCACAGCTATACAGCTAAGGAAAAAAACAGAAGGGAAAAGCAGAATAGGGGAGACAAAATACGTAAGGCAAGATCTTCTACTTCATGCTCGCTCTAATAAATTCTTTCATTGACAGATTGGCTGGGATTACTGTATGATGAACGAGATATGAAATGTCTAATGTTACATATGCAGATTTTCTATCTGTTTTCTTACCTATCATACAAAAAAAGCCACAATTTAAAAATCCTATATATTAATGCAAATGATATTTTAGGGAATGAGGAAGAAAAGGGTGAATTAATATAATTCTTTTCTTTTTCAAAACCAACACAAAAAAATCTATAAACAACCTGACAGTTTTTAAGCAGAGTGGACTTTACTTGTTGATCCCTTAAAGCCTGTAAACAGAAAATATTAGTCAGTTAGCTTAAAAGACAATGTCTTTGGCTCATTTCCTGAAAAAATAGTTGCATAGTCAGATCATGTATTGAGTCCAGCACACCTGTGACAGACTGAGTACACAGAACAGGACCAAGCTCCTGTCCAGATTTCCTGGCATTTAGATATTTTCTGTGCTTTCTCCTCAATAACGTTATAGCTTTAATAACCAGTATTTCATTTTGGTTATTAAGTAGTTGCTGTTTACAGAAAAAAGATTATTCCAAAGAGAGAGAAGGCTTTACTGGAATTGATACATTTAACAAGATGAGAGTCTGTGAAGAGGATTCAGAATGCAGTAGTCAAAAATAAAGTCCTATCTGCCCTAATTTATTGCACATAGTAGGCAAATGACAGTGTTTAACTGATGAAGACACATTTTGTGCACTACTGAGAATAGATAAACGGGTCAGAAAGGGTGTCACCTTGGACTATGAGTCCATGCCTATGCTAACAGGCACCAGGTGTGCCCAGGAATGCTCACTGGTGCTCAGGCCAGTTGGCCTGGAGTAGCCCATCATGGTGTAAATCAACTATCTTGACCTTTAAAACAGTGTGAGCGCATCGAAACTGCCTGCTGGGAATGACCTCTGCAACGCTGTAGCTGTATTTGGAAACTGCTGGGAGAATAACGGCTGACATGGGCCAGCAGTCTGCTAAGGACCATGCTATTAATTTAAAATCACAAATGATCAGATTCCAGTGCTAGATGATGTTTCTGGTCACCATTTAATTTATTAGTACAAATGCAGCCTCTAGGTCCCTACCCACAATCCACCACTCTTAAATAATATAAATATTATAATATAAATAATTAAATAATATAGGAATCTTCCATAAGGCTAGCTATACAGAGGAGATGCTGGGTTCATAAAGCTATTTCTATAAAACAATGTGTTTGTCTTGGAAAAGCAAAAGAACATGCAGATGTCAACCATTCAGAATCTAATTTTCAGTAAAGAATATATTTGGACACTCTGCTGTATCTGCAAATATTTTTTTTTTTTCCCAGTTTATGCTTTTTTCTAACAATCCGAAGTATTTTTTATCCGAATATTCTTTCTACGCTGAAAGGCGATCACTGCTGTGAAGCATATATTCATGCATAAGTATGTGAAATATTAAATGCAAACACACACCCCAACACATATACACACCCACACGTATATTCTCTAAGTGAAAATTACCTTTTATTATTGTCAATACTGTTGAGAGGTTTTGTATTTCTGTGTAATTTTTTTTTCTGAAAATGGGAACTGTGACAAAGCATTCATTCTTAAGTCACTTTCTATTCCATATGCCCATGCTGCCACAATCTCAGGAGTTTACTCCGCATCTTGAGGGATCTTTTTCAATAATCTTTAATTTTGTTATGCAGAGTAACCACTTAAAATATACTGCACTTTAAAAAAATTGTATTCTATTTCATTAGTGGCAAATTTTAAAAGGGTAAAAAAAAAACCACTTCAGTTTTAGATCCAAAAACTTAATAGTGATTGTAGGAAATAAAATTATAAAACATTTTTAAAGAATTCTAGAAATTAATAGCATTATATCAGAAAAAATGAGTGGGTCAATTAATATTCTTTTTATGAATTTATTTTATTCTAAACTTATTGTAGTGATTTCCTTTGTTCACTCTTAAAGGTATTTAGGTGCTGAACTGCTATCACAAATGGTATTAACATCTTCAAACCCTGAATTTTTATGATGTTACTCTGTTCATATGAATAGCGATGCTTATGTTTCTGTTTGTGTCATGGAGTTAAGGACAACAATATTAATCAAGTGTCACCAACATAAAATTACAACAATGCTGTGGATCTTACTTGTGTATTTCAATAATGTGAGAACAGGATTTTGGATAATTAACACAGCTTTCTGGTTTTTCACCTACATAAGGAACATAATCCAGTGCTTGGTCTACATTAGTATCTGGAATGCTTTCTTAGCTATAAAATCTATCAGAGAATTTTGACACTGTGATGTGTGTAGCATTGGCTAATCAAATAATTCAGAATTCAATAAACACTGTACAGAGTTTTCAACAGTCTTAAATTGTCTTGTGTGAGAAAAGTAATTATTTTTCAAATTTTAACATATGTTGCTTTTGCAAAATGTCAACATGCAAGCTGAAGTGTGACTGTATCATCTGTATATATTATACAGTATAGCGTACTAATACTAAGGAATGAATGGTACATTATTCTGGGTGCTTCTAAAATAACACTCTGTGGTTCTGACATAGACCTACATGAAGGCAGTAGATAATTGTCAGTGTGGCATTTCCAAATATTTCTGTGCTTTCTTTAACCTTAATTTAATTATATACAAGAAACCATTTACTTTGTATTCTTCAAAGAATTAAAATACTTTAAAACAGAAAAACAGTATAACTGTTTTAGTCATTATTTACTGTTTTACTCTGTTTGTCATTATAATTCTATTGTTAGAATTATACACAATGGAAATACATCAGAATAAAGGAACAGAGGATCAGAGCACCACAGCACTATGTAAAATAAGGAACAGAGCAAGCTCCAAGCTAAACATCTCTTGATAGTTAGCATAGAAGTTCTTAACCTTTGGAGTCTGAAATTATGACAGTTAACATTTGGGGGGGCTTCTTAATATATATTTGGCAACAGAACGACCTATTTTCATAGCATCCCTAGTGCAAAATATATTCCTGTGGTGTTTTTGGTCTGAATCCAGACTTCAGATTTTATGACTCAACTTTCAACACCTCTGACTGTAATAAATCATAATAGGCAATGAGGAATTTACTTATAATGCACGAAACCAAGACCCTGAGTCCTGGAGACACCACAGAAATCTGGATTTTCCACATCTGAGGAGCAAAACAAATATTTTTGAGATTGCAAATTCATGTTAGCAAATGGTGGGTTAGTAACATTACAACAAAACAGACCTGTTATACAGTGAAGTCCATTGAGCTCTTTTCTTCATGGCTAAATTTGGAAGGTTAATATGAAACCATGAAGATTCAATGTGAAAAAATCTCAAAGGACTCAAAATCTCAAAATTACTACAAATATGCACCACAGGACTGTTATGGGAAATTAAAAATAGCTTTCAAGATTAGGCTTCCTGGAAGATATAATGTGGAAAAAGAATTTTTTTTAACGTACAAGTACTGCATCCTATAAAGAATTCCTCTTCTCACAAAGCTGAAATGGGCTTTGAGTCTCTGCCACATCTTCAGATTTGAAGGTGGATTGAGTAACTGAATACAAAATGTCAGAGACACCAAAAGGTATGGAATTCGGCTGATGAATGTGGTAGTTTTCAAAACTTTTATTTGGTTTAATAAGTCTTTTTTATGCATGTTTCCCGTAGATTGCTATTTGCTTTTAATGTTTTCTTCATGAGCAGGTGGGAGGGCAAGAGAAAAAATGGAAACCAAACCAAACTAAAACAAAACAAAACCAACCAAACAAAGCAAAATAAATTCAAAGAAAGGAGAAGTGGAACACACTTCCTAAAGCAATAAGAGAAAAAGAATAACATTTCTGTTTGGATTAATTGAAAAATATTAAAATGAAACGTCTTCTTTTGTCACCAAAAGTACCATGTTTTTTTCCCTAAAAAAATTATTGGTCCAAAGAGGTGAAAAAATTAAGACAAAAAATCCAGATTTTTATTGCAGAAGATGAGAATTCAGATAAAGGATGCAATGTGTAGTATCTTCTTGTCCTAGTTCAGTGTGTGAACTGCTGGAAGCCAGTGAAGGGGAAAGTTACTGTTGCAAAAGTAACTTTTACTGTTTTGACTGCACAAATCATTTGGGTGACCGAGGGGGACAAGTTGCCTAAGAAAATCTTGTCCTTTACTTCTTTTCACCATTAAAGACTCCTCAGAGGACATTTTCAATAGCCGTAGAGGAAGGAAAATGGTGTGTACAAGATCTCAGGAGAAGAAATACATGCAGAATTTTCTTAGCATTAGGGAAATATATGACTCTTACAATGTTAGGAACTTCAGACTGTGTAAGCAGATAGTGCAAGAGACACAGAGACACATTGTAGTGAGTCCAGCAAAGGGCCACAAGATGATCGTGGGAACAGAGCATCTAACCCACAAGAAGAGGCTGAGAGAGCTGACACTGTTCATCCTGGAGAAGAGAAGGCTCAGAAGGATCTCGTCAATGTGTACAAATACCTGATGGGGTAAACTAAAGAAGATGGAGCCAAACTCTTCTTAGTGATGTCCAGTGAATGGACAATAGGCAATGGGCACAAACTGAAACACAGGAAATTGTATTTAAATGCAGAAAGTCTTCAAAAAAATCTAGAAATCAGATAAATTTGGTTTCAAAACTGAATGTTTTAGAAAACAATTAGGTTTATTTTGGTTTGCTTTTTTTACAGGTATGCTTCATAAAAAGAAAGTATTCTTCAAACTTAACAGATGAGTAAACACAAGATGCTGTAAAATATTTGACCATCTGTATATCTACATTTTATCTACGTCATATCTTTTTTATTTTCAAAGTAATAAAAAGGATCTTTTTCACAAACAACATGTTAGCTCAGAGACTTCTTCTTTTATATTTCCTCTTGAAACCCTTTTTGTTAAATCTTCATTGCTGAGTAAGTGGAGGTTCATGATCCAGATGCAAACTATTAAATATTTCAGTTGGAAGGTCTTTCAGGGTGACATCTGAAAGATACAGTGGAACCAGGAAGCTGTAACTTTGCATTTTGTTTTTAGAGGCAAACTTTTTTTAGGCCATAAAGAGGCAGTTTACTGGTACTAATGCGAATCTAAACAGATGGAGAATAAATTATAAATCATAGAATAATAGAAATAATTGTATTTTTATTGTTTTTTAACTAAGTGATAATTAGTTGTAGCAAACACATTGATGCTGGGAAAACAATTATTAAATGGAGAAGGCTGAATTAAATATGTAAGCAACAATGTACATTATACAGCTTAGAAAGCAGAAAAGGAGAGCAAGAGCATACCTGTTTTACTTATAATAAAAGGCAAACAAACCAAACAGAAATTATCGCACAGTGATCAGCAGACAAACCTCTCCATTTAATTGCTACTTTGAAAAGACATATGAAAAACATCTTCACAGTGGCATATTTTTTATTCTTACTCATAATTATATTTCTTATTTACATAAGACAGTAGGCATCAGAAAAATACCTGTGTTGGGATGACATCTGCAAGAGGAAATAAATCCATTTGTATTTGAAAGCTGTGCCCCGGGGATGGATATTTTTATAAGGGACATCCTTTGAAAAATAAAGCAAGAAGGCACACTTACTTCTACTGTACATTACCTTCCATGTCACTGCAAATTGGAAAATTACAAAGTTGTCAGGTGAAAGTACCACATAGTTGCACTTCCTCTTCCAATAAAATTCTTTCCCAATGTCCCACTCGTTCTCAATAAAACCTTTTTATGTGGGATCAGAAGATATCTCTGAAAGGACCCAACAGACTGAGAATATTTTCGCTTATTAGAAAGTTTTCTTCCTCTTTTGCATGGAAAAAAAAGGAAAATAATTTTAATTAAAGTATTAAAGAATGGAAATACTTTGAGGATGATATGAGAATGTTTATGTGTTCATTGATTTTAAGACACAAGCTTGTGCCCTGTTTAATCTTACCTTACAGTCTGTTTTCTAATGTTGTATAAGTAGAAATTAGAAAAAGTGAGAAAAATAAAGAGGTGTTCAAGGCCAGATTGGATGGGGCTTTGAGTAACCTGGTCTAGTGGAAGGTGTCCCTGTCCATGGCAGGGGGGTTGGAACTCAATGATCTTTAATGTCCCTTCCAACCTGAAACATTCTATGATTCTATGATATTGGCAAGGTTGTGGTAATAACATATAGTTAAAAAAAAAAGAAGAGGTAAATAATATATTTAACTAGTCAAGGCATTGAACAATCTGATCCACATTCAAAGTTGCACCTAGCTTTGAAGTTGTCCCTGCTTTGATCAGATGGCTGGGCCAGGTGAACCCAAAGGACCCTTGATTTGGCCTACGTGACGGGGAAAAAAACCCACAAACTGAGTGTTTTTGTATTCATAGGAAGGGTGCTATTCCTACAGCTTCTGTTGATGCTTTTGTAGTTTGGAAATAGCTGAGGCTATCTTTATTTTACATGTTTTCTTTTTTTTATGCTTTTCATGAAACTATCATTTTAGTTTAATAACCAATGTGGAATGCTGGTTGAAATTGAATTTCCTGGCAGCTTTTGATGTGGATATCAGAAGTTAGAGTGTTATTTTTATAGTTTCATAGAAAACAGCTATTTTCCTTATACAAAGTTACTGATGTCTTAATAAAAGGCAGGATTTTTATATAAATTTCATAAAAATTTTGCAGACAACTTACAAGAGAGGAGTGAAACTCCAAGGGAGAGCACACATGCCTCTTTGACATCCTTTATTATCCTGATAATCTTTGACATATTTATTTCTTAGCTACGTTTCTGGATTTGTACAGGGTATATTTTTGTTCCTCTAGAAAGTATTGCATTTGCTGATTGATGTTTGGAGAAAACAATACCTAGATCTTTAAATGTATAGACAGATATATTTGTCACTTGATAAAAGAATATTGCTTCATAGCTTAGGTATTTGAAGACACGGTGAGGAAAGAAAAAAATAATCCTCTAGTAACTGTCAAAATTAATTAAAATCACATAATATTACCCTTATTTGAGACTTTGATTATCTGTATTTGATTATTTGTTCATTTGTCCATAACAAAATATAACTATAGAAGGAACAACAATGTGAAGTGACATTGTGAAAACTAACATTGTGACCTTGAAAGAGGATTTCTCCATAACAGAGACTGAAGACAAGGCTGAGAATAAAAAGGAAACTGATGTTTGAAGAATCATGACTAACAAAATTAAATTTAGTTAAAAAGCAAATATTTTTTTAGTTTACAAAGTAATGTTGAAAATTAGTAATGCCCAAAACCAACATTACAAAAGTACATTTGCCAAGGAGGATATCACTACTGCTTATACGACTCAAGCAAATAAGTGTCTTGTCGGAAAAAAATTGAGCTATAATCAAGCCACTGCCATGTAACATGAAATCTGCCAGATGACTGAAAACTGGTTGTAATGACTGATCTATGTTCAGTAATGACAGATGAAAAGCTAAAACCAACTCCACCAGTATACCCAAACCCTACACGGTTCAGGAAATTGCTGAGCAATAGTAAGCCAGTCCTACACTAGCATCAATGTCTTTACTCCAACTCTAATTGTTTGAGACAAATTTTGGGAAAAGGGAACACATGTCTCTGCTGGGAGCTCGTGGTGGGGACTTCTCCCTCCTCTCTGCTGGGAGGAGTGTGATGTAGAAGCTTCCTTCCACAACACTCTTGCCGTCTGCCTGGGTTTTCCTCTACATGTTTCCTTTACACTGGCAGCTTCCTCCTCATCTGTTCCTCACAAAGCCTGGAATAGCTTCCCCCAGCCTCAGGGGGGACAAAGGGATATTGTTTGTTTTGCAGTCACTTTGTCCAAGGTTTTCTGACCTTCACCATAGGGTATTCACAGGGCTTTAGCTAAAACAGGCTGGGCAAGAGTCACTTGGCAGGGGGGCAGCAGTTAAAATAAGGTAAAACCAGGTCAGGCCAAGACAAGCCCAGACAACTCCTGAGAGCCTGCACTCAGGAGCCCGCAGATCCACACAAAGCCCATGAACATCGCCAGTAATGGCAAAGTCACATTTACTGGGGCTACAGTCAAAATAATTATCACACTTTAAAATTGCTTTATTGGAATTTGGGTTGATTCACTTTTAATGAAGACATAGAAGTAAATATTATTACTTATTTTGATACGGTTTAAGTTACAATTTGAGTCATATGGAGGCTTCACAGTTAGTAGTAGAGACACCAGAAGTAAAATTAAACATGCTTTTTTTCTAAATGGGAAGGAAACATGAAGAGATTTAAAACAGTTTCTGTAACATCATGAAAATTTTTATTTACTGGGATTAAAAGTTTTCCCTTTTGTATCCCTCCAGTATAGTCAATATTAATATTCTCAACTGAGCTAAATGCTATTTAGATGGAAGAACACCTGGGTCTTCAACTTGCCTTTTTATGAAAGAAGTTTTACCAGTTTTACCATTCCACCTAGGCCTAATGGAAGGCTGCTATAATTGACTGTGCTTTTGTTAAGCGGATGCTAGAACTTGAAAGCTGGAGAGCAACAGCTACTTTTCAGTGGAGTGCAAGCCAAGCTGATTAAGGGTAAAAGAATTAAAAGAGAATCAGGGTCTGAGGTAGTTTAATTGCTGCTGATGATGTAAAATATATAATTTACAGAGAAAAGAACCCACTTCTGAAAGGAACCAAGATGCATTAATTCTAATAAGTGATAAATTTGAAATGGCAGAATAATAGCTCATTTGTATCCTCCTTTAAGAAAACTTATTGCGTAATGGCTTCCAACCCAGCCAGCATAAATTTCAACTTTGAAATACAAAAAAACATGCTAGATTTTAGTATGTTACACTGCTGAGGTGGCTTTTTCTTCTTCTTTGTTGGATTCACCTGACTGTCATGAAAATGAAGCCACTGCTTATTTAAATATAAATCAGTCAAATGGAATGGAATGGAATGGAACGGAACGGAACGGAATGGAATGTTTTCAGTTGGAAGTGACCTACAATGATCATCTAGTCCAACTGCCTGACCACTTCAGGGTTAACCAAAAGTTAAAGCACGTTATTAAGGGCATTGTCCAAATGCCTTGCCTTTTAAACACTGACAGGCTTGGGCCATTGACCAACTCTCTAGGAAGCCTGTTCCAGTGTTTGACTGCCCTCTCGGTACAGAAAGGCTTCCTTGTAAATCATAACATATCATTTGGTTTGTGAAAAAGCAGAGGGAAGGGAAAAGCAATTTTGTTATATTTACACACAGAATCTCTTTGTTAAATTATCTACCATCCCAAAATAATTGAAAGTAGAATTAGTTATTTTTGCTTACATTTATTTTCATTAAACCTGGCAGTAAGCTTTCTCATGGAATTGTTTGTCCCAGAAAATGATGTTTATATTTTTATCTTGAAAATTTCTGATATTCTGTTTTCTCCTTGTGAAATAAGATTTTTTTTTCTACTTCTTGTTACCAAAATATTTTGATCAATTTAGAATGTGTTATTTCAGTTGTTATTAAAACAAACATAAGCAAATAATTCCAGGATATTCACTGATGCAAGGATTTCAATCTTGTCTTACAGATGAATGAAAATGTAATCTTAGAATCTCTAGCTGATAAGAGTAATTTTTTTAACATTTACAAATTTGTGTTTTGTGTATAGGTGCAATTTCTCACTGTATTTTTGCAACATATACCAAAATAGAATATTAATTATTTTACCATTAATTTGATATGATAAATCTTTATATAGCATGTGGCAAGAACTTTGAATAACACCAACCCAGATTTTAACCCATGAATTAAACAACTATTAACGTTTTAGTATGCTATGAACCAGCCATTTTTTTCTTATTGCTAGTTTTTTGTCACATAAAGTTTTAATCATGACAAGTATGTCTTTTTCAGTGTGGATATCAAGTATCCTTAATGTCTCCTTGTGAACGACTTTAATAGAATCTTTCATTAAGTTTAAATAAATTAATCAAATTCACTCATCTCTGCCTACTGCTCTGACAGTAAGAAAGGCGTAGTCCTGTATAAAGATGTGCTTTTCTTTGTTTCATATATTGTGTTGACCCAGGTGGCTTATAAGTCTAACTCTACCTAGTTCTTCTGAAAACTGCTTATCTTTGCTATTTCTCTGCCTGAACACAAACTATTTTCCCTCTACTGTCTTATGAAAAGTTTCTGTTTAGAAGCATGAAGCTCAGAGTGGGATGAACACTGAAAAATATGCTACAACTCTCTCTTTGAACTCTTACACTTATTTACATCTAACTGCGTGTGCTCTTCCTATATCCCTTTGTGAAGTTCCTAAAAAACTTACTGTTGGTAAGAGGTATGATAATGGTACGGTAATTATCTTCTCAGACTCCTTTGTTCAAAGTACAAGTCTTTCTAAGTTTTAAAAAAGATTTTTTTGCCTTTTTGGGAACTAGTAACTTGCTATTTTGAGTGTGTGTCCAGTTGAAAATCTAAACAGCACAACACCAACTTTTTTGTCGAATACTTTAACATGAATCACTGCCCAACAAACCTCCTTAATTTTATCTCTGAGGCCCAATCTATATCAGCTCTGCTTGTGCAAAGTAGCCATAAATCACCTAGAGCTGGTCCCAGAGGAAGGTCACTAGTGGCACGGAGCTGATGGGGCAAGGCCTGCGCTAAACACCCTGCGGGGCGCTGGGACATGGCCAAAGGAGAAGGTGGCAAAGGAGAAGGTGTTACAGCACACAACAGTGTGCCTGTGCTCCAGCTGTTCCTGGCTGCAGCAATGGTCCTTTGCAGTTGAACATAAGCTACAAAAGGGTTTTGTCTGTCCTGCTTTCTACCTGGGACCAGCCTGCTTTTGAAGCAGCCTGGACATATCTTCTATGACAGTGTCTCCTCACTGTTGTGGCTTGTACTCCACAGAAAAATAGCAGTGCATTACAATAGATGATGAAAAGCAGAGGATTTATTTAAGCTAAGTACAACGTTTAGGATGAACAGTTTGCTGACATAGTGCATTTCTCCAACTTGTCATTGGTAGGTTTCAGCTTCCCAAAAATATACACTTCTGATTTACAGTAAGCTCAAGTGTTTGATCTGGCAAGGAATGGAAATTTAAAAAGACAAACACAATAGTCTAATATTTAGTCTAATATAAAACACATTTTTCCTCAGCTGTCACAGAAAATTGCTATGGATTTTAGGGAAGGTGGAGTGAGTCAGAGCATTTGGCAGGGAAGGAGGAGGTTCAGCTGGGGCAGCTCTAACAAGCAGATTAATTCAATTATAATAGGGACCCCTAAGGACCAGCCAGTTTGAATAAATGTGTTTAGAACTTATGGAGTGCTTTAAGATTTTGATCAAAATTGCAAAGATTACTATTGCATGAATTATGTCCCCTTATACTGCTTATTGCTTCGCAACAATAAGCCTGGCTATTCTGTATTTACAAATGGATGTCCACTTCTATGTGCTTCTGAGCTCTGCCCAGGCTTACATGACTTCTGTATTTTCTCTGTTGAATATTAATAATATGAAATATCTATGGAAAAGAGAAATTCACCCAGCCTAAACAGTATTCTTGTATGTCTTCCTGCAGCCTAGATGGGACTTGCACACTCTAGGCCTTCTGCATCTCTGTCTCTATCTTTTCCCACTTTGGACCTAGAAATCCAAAACTGTGATATGTAAAATATGGCTGTAGGGGCAGTGACTTAGAGTGGCAATGAGCTTTTAGTTACAAAGTTCATGGCTAAATAACTCCAGTCGGGCTTTCAAACTTAGTGGGACCTCTGATACCTGGAGTAAGAGGAGTCCAAAGTGTGAATCTAACTGGAGAAAATTAACTTCACACAGCAAAGAGGAAAGCATCTAATTCTAGACAGGAGTGCCGCTTAAGACTCAGCCTTATGCTGTCTTGTGCAGATAAATCAGATACTCTTCAGATGCCTAAATTGGCCCTAGAGGACTACATTTAAGTACATGAATTGTCATCTATGTGTCCAGGTCAGACACACAGAGTAAGTTGAACGTAACAACATCTGAAAATATCAATTTGTTTTTACGGGCTTTAAAAGGGTCCTGGGCTGCTACCCTTGATGTAGGTGTGTACGCTGTCCCCTATCTTTTATACTGACGTGCTTTAACAGATTGAGATCTTGTGTCTTGTAGGCCATTCTGAAGAAATGTAGTTTTTAGTGACCATTCACAAACTCCTGTAGGGTATTGCAGCGTATATCCAGTTAGGATGTTATATTTTGGGGCTATGAAAAATTCATTGTGTTTTATGCATTTGACAAAGTCAGAGATTGTTTTCCCTTCTAATACATAAGAAACAAAACAAACAAACAAACCAACCAACAAAGCAAAAACCAACCAACTGGAAAAACATCCCAAGCAAAACCCCAGCCTCCCAAAAAAGTATTGCCATGTATCCTCAGTGCTGGAAAAGATGGATGAAACTGAGCCTTAGGAAAAAACCTGAGGGTGGAACATACGTAAACCTTCACTTCCTGTGTAAGATTATGGGAACCTACATTTATAATTAAAATGTAATTCATTCAAGCTAAATAAAATCCAAAGTTTTTGGGAAATCTTATAGATTAGCAGAACCCTTGTAACAAAGAATGTGAAAAGTTACTGCATCTTTTTTCAAAGTATTTCCATTGTTAATGTATCTGAATCAAGGGTAGCTTACATCTAGAATTTATTACAAGCTAATTCGCTAAGCCTTTGACGTTTTCAGAGCAAATTTAGAATACTACTGTATAAGTCAGTAGCTGATGCACTGTTTAACATTTAATGTAATGATTAGATTGCTCTAAGTTGGACTGACAACCAAAAAGCACACACAAGTGAGTTTTCCATAAAAATTAGGTCTTCAGGTCCTATTATTTCTATGAAAAGAAACTATTTTATAATCTACAGTGTGTACAGAAAACACTTGAGAATTATTTTTTTTTTAAATCCTTTTCTTCTTTCTGTAAAACACTACTTTTTTCATCTTAGACTGAGTCAAACGTAAACAGGATGCAGGAAGCTTTGTCTGTCTCGTGAGCAGCTATTGCTGAAACAGCAAAAACAGACAGAAAGACAGGCTTTCAGTAAGTTACCAATATAATTAAGAAAGGGACTTACCCAAACAATTATCTGGGGACTCTGCAGTAATACTTGCAGCCATAGCTTGGGTGTAAAACATTTTCCTTTGTGTTTAAATGTAAACTCTAAAAGAAACCAAGAATACTCTTTTATACTGGCTGGTTAAGTAAATAGAAGAGAATACAGATTTGTAGGAAAGAAAACTTTTCTAGCCGCAAGAAATAGGGGCAGGTATTTGTCAGAGTCTTGAGTGCACAGAGAGGCCTTAATTTCTCTGAGCATCCCCACCCCTGCTTATGGGTCCAGGACCCTCATTTCAGCTCAGGCCTGAGCAACCAAACCTCCCCCGAGCTGTCAGAGGTGTACCTGCTTCCAGCCCTGTCTCTGGGGTGGATATTGGACCTGCGTTGCATCTGCTACAACCCTGTCTCCTGCTTCTGCTAATTGGGTTCCCTGGATGGACCCTGGAGAGATGATGGACTTGATTCGTCCTCTCACGTTTTCTGGTGCTGTCAGTGAACCCTATCACCACCCAGCTCTGCGTGCAGTGCTCAGACCCTGTGGGACCACGTTCTGTCAGTGAAGGCACACAGCCTGTGCAGGGGTCACCCTTGGTTCCTGCATTATCGCCATATCAAAACAAACCTGCAGATATGGAACTAGGAGAAAACTATAGAAATAGACTGAACATCCCAAACTGTTCTTGTTTATTGCCAATACTTTGTTTTCATATGTTTTCTTGATGTGACATATTGCTGATAATTATACATATGCAACAAAATCAAGGGTGTCACAAGGCCTTTGAAAAACCCTCACACATTTTTGTCCGTTTTCTGCTGTGGCTCCCAAGGATACCATTATGACGAGTGCAAGGGGCAGAGGGGTGACTCTTCAGAGTCAGGACCTTAAATGTAAAAGCCATATCACACCAGCTGAAGCACGATGTGCAAATATCAGCCATTCCGTTTATGCATAGGATCATGACCCTAAGTTTCAAAGAAAAGCAATCTTGCTGTGTCAGTCTGGAGTAGGAACACAAAACTCACTGGACACATTCAATCAAATAAGGAAACTTGGACAATTACTACATTTGGCTGAGGCAATGTAACTTATGAGTTTGTCTTAGACCTGAGGAAAACTTGCCTGCATAAGCTCTTTCACTGAGATTTTAGTTAACAACAGGTTGTGGTTAGATGCATAGACATTGAACTAATGGAAAGTAAATTGCAAAAATGGCATAAACTAGTGATGTGAACATAAACTCAATTTCTACAGATAAAAATGTACATGAACAATTTAACATTGGACAGTGGAAACCTATTCTCTTTTATTTTGATCGGTAAGACCGGCTTCACAAAGTTTAGTCGTATCCATTTTTTTCTGCTGTAACAAAGTACAAAGGGCTCTTTCAAAATGTGGATGTTTTACTTATGCTTTTTTGATGGGAATAAAGCCCAAATGTATAATAGTGTGATCAGTGGGAGGTATTCAGAAGTTCATAAAGAATTAGATCTAGCTGACAACGGGTACTTTTTAAAAATTCCTTTTTAATTATAGAATTTGAAAAACCTTATGAGCTGCAGTTAAGACTGGGAAGGTCTCTCCAGGATTTATCACATGTAAGACATAATAAGAAAGATGCTGTTGTACATATCTCTGCTTATCTCTGTGACTCACTCCTGTTGCATAAAATTAATAGGGTTAGAAACAGCACTTGGAAACATCCACTGATAAATCCTATACATATAGATCATAAATTACAGAACATTTAACATTAAAAGGGACTTCTAAAGGTCATCTGGTCTGAACATCCACTCCCCACCAGCAATCTCTTGGGTTTTATCCTCTTTCTAACTTCTAATTTAAAGAAAGCTGTCAAAAAGTGTCATATCTTCCACAGGGTTTACACCCAAACAGCCTTTTATGCATACAAAATTTGGGGCCCTCTACCCTAGATAAGTTCTGTACTTAATGTAAGACTCCTAGTCCTAGTTACATTTGGAGAGGTGCTGAGTTCTGAGGACCCATTTAAAGCAGTTATCTTTAGAAATTTCAAACTTAAAACTTGGGAAAAAAGAAAAATGTTTGGTGATGCTTTTGGCCCATCTTTGATTTTGATGATTTATACATTACTTTTATTTTGGAAAGTGTTCTGAGCAGTAATGGAAAGATTGGGAAAAACATGTAAATTTCAAATACCAAGGGACAGGCTTGGAATAGATGCTTTGCTTATGGTTCCTGAACAATTGCCAAAGATAATATGTTATGGGTTTCTCAAGCCAAAAAGAAAGAGGACAGCGGGAAGTGACATGTACAGAGGAAATTAGTGTGAGAGATGATTTTTGCTTGAGTGCTAGTTGCAGGGATACCTTGAGTCCCTGAACTCTGGGCACAGCATGAACAAGTACAGAAGTGAAATTACTAAAAAATGTTTTAGCACAGAATTTTTGATTTCATGGAAAAAAACCTACATGGTTATAAGAAAAAGAGCTGAAAATTTAACTTTTGGGCATCTTGCCTCACAGTACTTGCAATATACTAAGCCAGATAATATTTTAAGAAAGAATTTAACATGTTACTATGTTCTTATCTTTATTTAAAAAAAAAAGAAAAATTAAAAAAGCAGGAAGATTTCTACCCTCATGTATGTGCAACTGCCTGCTTTTCTTTAGACATTTGTTGTATTTAAAATGATATTTTGCACTTCCTTTGTGTGTGAGGAATTGTGGTCAATTCTCCCTGCCACCTTCCTATATGAATCAATTAAAGGCATTGTTAGAGTAGACTGATGATCCATGAATCTCTAGAGTGGTAACAGCCATAACATCTACATCAACTCCCATCATTAGTGTGCTTACCTGTATTGAAGGGTGAATCAGTTTAGACTGAAAGAGAGTAGATGTATATATAGTCCTCACAGCAGAAAAATAGAGCAGAACACTGTGCACACAAAGAAAAAAACAATTTTTTTTACATCTAATTCCACTGCATATGTCTATCAGTGATCCTATTTTTATAGTATAAAGCATATATAGTAGGTAAGTTTATAGTACATGTACTAAACCAATGAACAGCTATTTTTTAAGAAAAAATGAATTTCTTTTCATTTGAAAGTACAAATAATCCAGTTTGAAGGAAGTTTTGATTTTCTATTCATAGGAGTAGTTTGGGAGACTACTACAATGTTTAGTGATGTCAATGAAAATCCCACCATTGATGATGACAGACTTTGGAACAGGTTTCTATCCTCTTAATTCATAAACTGCAAAATAACTATTTGAAATAAGTATCAGAATATTGCTTTTAGTAGTAGTTGGACCAAAGGAAATTTTTTTTCAAAGTTTTAAATTTCCGTGTTTTCAATTAGGTTTGGGGTTTTTTTCCCTTCCCCTCCTCCCCCAGCCCCCAGGATTAGGCTGGACCAAATCTTGGAGCTTCTGGCAACCTTGACTCCTGCAGGTCTTCGTTGAAATACCTCATCTTGGCTGCTTTAGCAGCAATGAAACTGGCAAGAATATGTTTTTCAGTGAGCAGAATATGTTCTTCTGTGTAGAGAGAGGCAGATGCACAGCTAGCTTCTGGATCTTGAGAAGATCTGCTGAAAACCCAAGCATGCTTATCATTTTTTGAATATCATGAGAGCTTCTTCACCCCACACGCTGCCAAAACCAAATGATGGTCCAAACAAACCACTCTACTAAATTATTTAAACAAAATATTTAGGCCCCAAACCTAATGCACTTGCCTAAGCGTGTTTTCACTAAAACGTTTGCAAGCAACCCCACTCTGAATCAATGAGACTGTAACATCAAGAAAATTGTCAGAAAATGAGAAGTGTATCCAGGGTAAATATAACTATTCTTTCTCAAAAGACATCCATAATACATAAGATTTTTAATGTCTTTTTCTCTCTACTGATTTTTAAAAGTCTTTGGAGGCCATTTTTCCAAATTTAACTCTAATTGTACTAGTAAATATCACAGAATCAGAGCATACAATTGTTCTTGGGTTGCATTTGGTCTTTTTGGCCAAAATAATTAGAGATTGTTGACATCAAAAACATCTACATCAAAGCCTAGGAACATATATAAATACTACATATTACTGGTAGTTCAAGATCCTTTATTAACCAACAGAAATTAAAGTATGTTTCCTGAAGAGCTCTTAAATAAAATACACTGTATTATTTTACTTTTCTAAATCATATTTTCTACATCAGAATTCTAACACTGAAATTTCACTACTTAGTCACTAAGGTGACTAATAACTGAAATTCCTTTCTGTCTTCAGCCTTTTATCTCCCAGCCTGTCTCTCTCACAAATATTGATATGAAGAATGAGCAACTACTTTAATCTAAACTCTAAGTAAATGTGTCCTTTCATTATTTATTATTTATTATTTATTTTCAATATATAATTCATGTACTGTTTCTAATTATCAAACTAATGTTTTTCTAAATAATTTTAAAACTACGGAACATGATGGAAGCATTTAAACAAAATAGTCTCTCATAGTAACAGACAAGAATATGTGAAGCCTGCAAGTTTCATTTAATTCTATTTTATCAACTTGTATTTTATACTATCTTTAAAAGTGACTTCATTTAAAGCTTTAGTGACATTATTCTGTTAAAATGGTGACCCTATCAAATTTAATTTTAATTTTTTCTAACCTTTCTGACATAACGTGATTTACTGAGCTTCCAGTATTAACTGGAGTGTTTGTTTTAACCCTAATGTCAACTTTTACTTTAAAAAGTTTAATTGTTTTATGCAGAGAAAATAACCTCCAATGGGAGAGAAAGCAGTGTGCAATGAAATGAAGATCTGGATTTTCTTTCCAATGATTTAATTCCATCTACAAATTCAGCCAAAAGTGGACACGTGGTGGAATTAACATAGCTGTTCTTGTATTAGACATACTTACTTGGTGTTTAGGACCGGGCATATTTTCTCTGGACTTTTGATCTGAAGTCAGAAAGTACTGAAAATATTTTTAATGCCAGGTATCATGCTCAATCTATCAGCTTATTAATAAAATATGGGAAACACTTTACAAAATTGGTATATCTCTATTTCTGGAGTGCAGTGCCATTAGTTATATCCAATTGAATACCTCCCGTACAAAAGGTGACGTAACAAGTCTGTATCAATCTGTATTAATCTGATTAAAGTATACAGACTAGGGGAAGCTTCCCAGGCTTAGTAAAATAGCTTTGATCCCAAATAACTCTGTGACACAGACTGTTTGTTGTAAACAGGTTTTTTTTATTGTTGTTAATTTTCGGGTAACAGACCTTAAGGAGCAGCATGCCACAATATCAGGAGTAACTTACTGTAAATGAAAAACTCAGAGCAAAATACCACCCAAGAATACATAAACAGCTTGACCTTTATTTGATCACATAAAAGGCCCTCATGTAGGTGAATATCAACGTATTTGCTTAATATGACTGAGTGAAGCACATAGATAAAACGGTTCTCTTCACTAGTGAGAATTACATTGTCCTTCATCTTTAAGTGAAATATATTTTACTTTTGTTGATTTTTACACAAATCTAATAGGATATTTTGAAAACTGGCAGTGCAGAGCAGCCCCTGTTTAGGAAAGGAGCCCTGCCTGAAGGCGGGTTTCTAAATCTCCATTTATCTGATTAGATTCTATATGTTGAAATAGGTGATTGCTTGACAGTGGAAGAGGCTGGTTACCAAGCAGCTCTGGAGGCCATATGACTCCTTTCATTTGGCCTCAGGGCGTATGTATGTTGCTGGACAAAAAGCACTTGAACTGGATCCATCTCAAGTTGCTCAGGAGCTGGAGGAAGTATAAGTGAGCAGTATAGCTCAGCACATTGCTGAGGATCAGCTAATTAGTGCTGCCTGGAGGTGGAGCTAATTAGCCTTGCCACTAACTACCACACTAATGCAGTTTTACTGTGTCCCACAGTTGTACCCACATCCTTGACTTCCCCAGGTAAATATGCCAGTTCATCAGGAAGTATTTAACATAACATTATTGTGTGGTGTAGACATGTCCGAAAGTGTGATTTTAAGAAAAAAACCCTGTAAATGATGATTTATAGCTAAAAGTGAATTAAAGAGATAATTAAAGATCCTAGGATTAGGGAACACAAGTATTTCCTTTTCAGGGGAAAAACGACTAGCATAAGATATTTCATGCCAACTAAGTCTCGACAATGGGGCTGTTCAGAAGAGTGAATTTCTTTCAAAGATATAAAGTACCAGTTACTATAACAAATGCTTTTTTTTGTCAAATAAAAGTGAAAAAGCTCAGATATATTTGAGATACAGAAGTGCATCTGCGCTGGGTTCACACTAAAATCCCTCCAATAATCACATCAGGTAAGGGAACCAGACCCGTGCATTAAGTGAACAGAAAAGATGTTCGTTTAATAAGAAAAGGTGGGAACTAGTAGCTTTCTGAACTCATGTAACTGATGTACAGCACTCAGCTTTGGCCAGGTTCCAGGCCTGGCTACGTTCACTAGTGGTGAGCCGGGAAGCCATGTCCAAACAAGCCGTACCGCCCAGACCCGGACCGAGGCAGCTGCAGACATCTGAATGTTTTGTAATATCAGCAAAATGGCTTGCCCGAGCTAAAAAATCATGCTTTGGTGCTGTCCTGGGTGCAGGTGGCAATGGCGGGGGCTGCTGAGGCCTCTGTGAGGAGCGGCTGAGGCTGCCCTGTGCCGGACATAGCCGGTTCCAGCCGGTTCCAACCAACGCCACCGCAGGGCAGAGCTGAGCCCCTCAGCCACGGTGGAGGCGCCTCTGGGAAAACAGATTTAAGGTAGGGTAGAACACTGGGGTCTTGCGGCCAGCCAAGGTCAACCCATTGCTCAGAAAATAAGAGAGTATTAATGTCTGTGGTTTATCATTCAAAATTTACTGGATAGATAGGATCCCACAAATATGTGGTCAATTCTGTACAAAAGAAACAGATTAGTTTAAAGCAATAGTGCAAAATGACTCTGTGTTGTGGTATAACCCCGGCCAGCAACTAGGACCACGCAGCCTCTCGCTCACTCCCCCTTTACCCCCCAAGAAGGGTAGGGAGAACAGGGAGAAAAGGAGGGGAAAGGGACAAAAAAACTCGTGGGTTGAGATAAAGGCAGTTTAATAACAGAAAAGGAAAATAACAGTAACAATAACAACAACAACAATAATAATAATGATAAAATAAAGAATATACAAGACACAAGTCACTCTCACCGCCTGGTGTATTGGTTGCCCAGCCTGCTCCCAAGCAGGGATCGCGGATTCCTCCCCGCCCCCAGCCAACCCTCATATATATACTGAACATGACATCTATGGTACAGAATATTCCATTGGCCATCCAGTTGTTCTGTCTACGTTCCTTCTCAGCTTTTAAGGGAAGTTGAAAAAAGCCCTTGACTATTATAAACATCACCTAGCAACAACTAAAACAATATGCATTATTGACATTCCTTTCACACCAAATCTGAAACACAGCAACCACTAAAAAGAAAATGAACTCTAACCCAGCTGAAACCAGGACACTGTCATTCATTGTAAAGTCTCTCCAAGTTTTTAACCTTCCCTGTTTTCTCTGGTATGTACATTTTTTTGTTTGGTTGGGTTTTTAACTGATACGCCCTCCTTCCACATTACAGCAATTTCTTTCCATCTGTCTTTTTTCTTGGTGTTTTTGTAATCACCATAATCTTAAAAAAACCCAAACATCAAAATCAGAAATCCCCCAAATCATTGCTAAACTCCATTTCTCCAGTGATCTCTAAGTATGTAAGCAAGGACAATTTTTTAACTCATTTACATGGTGTGTGCTACGTGTTTGTAATTTTGTATCTTTCCATAGACAATAAGGCCTTTTTGTCATTTTTATGTCATTGTAACACTCATTATGGTGACATTTCCAACTCTGAAATATCTCCCTAACAGTCCCAATCTGTCTTGTATTAAGAGGTTTTCAAATTTTATGGCTAATACTGTTTTCTTAGATTTCATTAGGACCTTTCAGGTAAATCTTAATGACAGCATATTGTTGCATAAGCGGTGGACAAGAATTTTTTGCAGACTCATAAACCATAGCTAGCTGTTTAGATCTTATGTCAACGTACACTGTTTGACCAGTTACATTTTAAGCTGAACCCCTATAAGCAAACACTGTTTTAAAAAAATCTATTCCTGTCAGCTACGCTGTTAACAGAAGTGGGGTTGGATAATTTACACTTGTTCTACTAGATAAAATATGGAAGATGTATGTTTTGACCCACTCAAAACTGCAGAAACACAGCGAGGTCAAATTTCTGTCAATTATTCCGTGAAGTATAGTGTTCACTCATCTTGTTAGATACCAGTGACAATTTAAATGAGAATAGCCCTTTAAAGATTTTGCCATTGTTAAAGCCTGATTGTACTATTTCGATCCATGTGTAACTCTCAGTAATTAAACTCTTCCAAGATGTGGCTCAATGAGAAATGAATGTCTCCTGGATAGCTTTGCAGTACCTCTATATTATGTAGCTTTATGGGAGGACAAACTGAGCTGCAGAAAGGTTGATTTGATCAGGACTTTAGAAGAACTGAAGAAATGTGACTTTTTACCCCTAGAATTAATTCAGTCATGTTTTCCCTGCCATCTGTAATCAAAGAGATTCTTTCACTTCCTTTGTAATACAGGACAAATATCTCTCATACAATCGTCTCAGCCTTGCTCTCCTGCTGATTACTCTGTACTTCCATCTGTTGGGAGGATGTAAAAATTACAATCCTATTTTTGCTTTAAAACCTAATATTGTTCTTATGTATTCACTGAAAGTTTTAAAAAATCTGCATTCTTCTGTTTGTTTAAATCCTGTGTTTAACCCAGTCCTCCAAACATTTCTAGGGAGGACATAGTGATAAACAAACACAAGCTTAAGTAGCACTGTAGGTGCTTGAATTTGATTGCCTGGTTTACTTTCTTTTCATTATTTTGAACTGATTTAGTTAACAGTCAGTATTAAATTAAAAAATTCATTCTTTGAAGCATAGCTGTGGCTATTTTAAAATTGTAGCGTGTAGTCTAATAAAGATAATTTTAAAAGAAATTCTTGTCTGTTGTCTTAGATTTGCTAGAGAAGGATCCTAAAATACTGGATTAATGTTAGAGGCTATTTCTAAAAAAATTAAAAAATCACCTCACTAAGCAATACCATCCTTATTACAAGAAACTGAAAACAGTGGCTAAGCGTGTAATATATAGACAATAGTGTCAGATGTTAATATGGAACCTGTTAAGTAACGTCTGTCTCAAGATTTGCCTACAGTAAATATCATTGCACACAGCTGCAAAGACAATGAGAGCCTGTGTGAAAGTAATAGATGATATTTTTCAAAACAAAGTAACTAACCTCTGTAATATATTTCAGAGTTATGAAATTATCTACTTAGCTTGGGTTGCACCATAATAAAAATGTGCTTACAGGACTGTTAGTAAGAAAATTATCTTTATGTGTCCAACTCTTTGGCCATTGTGGGTACTAGTATACTTGCCTATATTGATGAAGGCAATTACTCTTATTCTTTATCTGTCGGATTAATACTTTGCATTTTATGCACTTAATACTGTATAAAACTTCTGAGTCCAATGAAACTGAAAACACCATTCCACATGTTCATGGGTTTATGAAACAGGTTCCTTCCTATGTGGAAACTCTGGCTGGGAGTATATAATTTAAATAAGTTAAGTGCAGAGCATATTTTTGCTATTTTTGTTCTTAGCCATGATGTGGAGAAAGACAAGATACTTGATTTGTGCAGACCTTTGCAAACTATTAATTGTTAATAGTATGCTTAGTTATGTGACCAGTTTACAATGAACTACTGACATATTTATAAGCACTGATACTTTTATTAGGTCTATGTATGGTCCCTAATTATACAGGGAAATTATTGATGGTGAAAGGGATTTATCAGCATATATATACATAAAATATATGATCAAAGTTTAAAATAACAATTAAATTATTTCATTTTACAAATGAATATTTTGTTTTGTCATAATTCTAAAGTAATGCTTGTTTAAATATTTAAATGATAACATAGTCTTAGAAATATAGACTAATGTAAAATACAGTTTCTATACAGCCATGATTCATGTCAATGATAATTAATAATTTAAATCCAGTTCCCAATGTTTATTCTATCTGGTCAAAAATGGACAAATACAGCCCAAATGGGGATGAACTGAACAGATTCAGAAAAGTATTTTAAGCAAGCTCATTAAAACACAAATTCTGTGGGATGTCTGATTTATTTCTTTTCTGTTTAATTGGCTTTTGCAGAGAAGGGAAGGGAAGGGAAGGGAAGGGAAGGGAAGGGAAGGGAAGGGAAACTATGATAAAATGGTATTAACCAGGTTTTAAGAAAGGTCTCTTAATGCAGTCTGTGACTTTGCAAAATCTGCATGGTATCCCACTGGGTGTCCTAAAGTGCAGTGTAGGCTTACCCAGAAAAATTTGAACTAGAGAATTCTTGAAGGAGGGGAGAAATTAATGTTTCCAGTGATGGGTGCAGTTACCTTTTAATATTTAGAGGGTGTGCTTCTATCCCTACTACTCTGTCATATTATTCCAAGAATAAAATTTTGCCATCATTCTTGGATCTCCAGCATTACAGTCTAAAACAACTGTTGCAATCTGTGTTATAGACATTCTTTGTTTCACAGGGAAAACCACAGAGGAATCAACTGGCAGTCAGTACAATATATCTTGTCTTTGTGTTTGGTGAATTAAGAAAAAGCCCTATTGTGTACCTCAACCTCATCACCCTTTACCGATATAACATTTCCTATACTCAGATAAGAACACTTTTTCTGCACAGAGGAATAATTGGCAAGCTCACCATTCTCTTTTCTGTTGGCTGCTGACATAAAACAATCTGGGATAAATGATGAAAAGAATAAAAGGAACACCCAAGCAGATCTCAGCTGCTAAGGAGTTCATTCAGTTTTTATAGCAGCTTTATAGAAGTGAGTGATACACAGGGTAGCTGCTATGTTCATTTTGATATAACTGTGAGAGTCTGACATATGATTCCTCACTCCATAGGTGTCACTATGTTTTGTCTGCTTTTCCCGGTGAGAAAATCTATGTGCTTGAATGAGATGAGGGGTTTTTTGTTGGTGGTTTGGGTTTGTTTTTTTTTTTCTAACATGAAAAGGAGTTCACAGAATGCTTCATGTGGTTTACTAATAAAGCCACAATCTGTGAAGTTTTATTTTACAAATTTGCATTGAAAAGTCATTAAGCAAGATCTAAATAATGTAATCTACATCTGGTGTTTAGTAAAGATATTTATTTATACTCCCTCAATTAACAACTAAACACACAATTTGAGGATTTTTCCTTATGCTATCTGGGTAAAAATAACATAATTTTACAATATAACAAAAATCATTATCTTATTAAGAATAAACTCTTTACTGTGCAGGTCCTAGCTGACCCCACAAGCCTTGATCCATTATTAAACATTCCAAAATATTCCATTCATTATTATATTTCCAAAGGAAGAAACGTTACTCTACTAATCAGCGTACTTTTTAAATATAGTGACTTCTTTTAAAAACAAAAAGCAAAAAAACCCCCTATTATTAAGATAAAAAATGGAGTGAGGGTTTTATTCTCTTTGGTGACACAAACACACAGCTTTAAAGGTATGTCCATGGGTGCTGGATACCCACTGTTTAGAATCTCTGTTGAACATTGTATGATGTTGATAGGCCTCCAAAGGTGCTCATGGACTCTTCATCTTCAAGTCTGATATGTTATCTGCATATACAAATCCAATGAAATATTTTATCCTTTGACAATTAATACAGAATTTGTTTGGTGATTTCTTTTTTTTTTTTTTCTTACTGATGACCATTCTATTCATTTATTTATTTTCCCCTTATGATAACTTCATAACTTTTAGGGACAATGGGGAAAAGATTGTGCAGATTTTAATTATTTCTTTTACAGAAGGAGATCATGTTAATCCAAAAAAAACCAACCAGAACCTCGTGAATTTTGCTCTCCAGCCATGTCCATAGTCACTAGTTGGCCATGACTCTGTTATTCTTACAGAGGTTCCTTGTTTCTGTAATTTTAGATTTGTTATTGCTTTACCTCTTCTATTGAAACATCTTTCCAAAAATTATGTAGTATTCATTCATTAATCTTCAGTCTCTCTTTGGGGAAGTTTTCTGTTGGTGTTGGCTTTACATAGGCCTTTATAAAATTTTCCTCAACTGTTATAAGTATCTTCACTGCTCACATCCCAGTTGACTGTCATTTCATTGCAGTGCCTTTTCCGACACGCAGAAAGTTATTCAGTCTTTCAATGCCTGACATATGGCACAAGCACCTGTGAGAGATCAAGGTTTAAACAGTAATACACTCTTAATTATTATAAGAAATAGGCTTTCCAGTTCATAAATTCCCGTAAGCCTTTTGTATTTTTCAAGCAGCAGTTCTCATTCCTTGGCTTATTTAGTAACTGGCTGATGAGTTTGCTGCGCTGTTGGCCATAGAACTGCTTCTGGGACCATCTTGGAGAGAGGTTGTTGTGGGGCTGGCGAGGCTTCCTTATATCATCCTGAATGATTTTTCTTTCAGTTCATATTGGTATCTGAGGAATTTTTGCATGGGCAAATAAGGCCCTATACAAATTCCACAGTTGAGATAGAGTCCAGTTTCAAGTGTAGATCTAATGTAATACATCTAAACTATTCCTCTGATCTTTCTTTTTTTTCCCTCCTACTATGTTATGAGAACTAAATCTATATCTATGTAGTCATCAAATAACATAGTTAATGATTTCTTCTATAAGACTGCAGCAGATAAAATTCTCTTACTTCACAATTTTAAATGGACGTATAGAAAACCCCCCAAAAAACACCTATAAACACAATATTGGCTTCTTTTTCTTCACAGGACTACCTAAAAGTAAACCATTTGACTAAGAGCATGGTCCAGCATGAGCATGGTATTTAAAGATCACAGTTCAGAGTGGACTGTTGTCCCTGTTGCACAGCATTGTATTTCTTTATTCCTTCCTAAGTAGTCTGTTAGTGTAATTATTAGCATTTTAAGATGTGTCTCAGAAATAGTCTACTTTTTCTGATAAATTAAATAGCCACTGAATTGTGTTGATATAGTAACAGACAAGAATTCATGTTACTTATTCTGATGTAGTCTGACCATTAGTGGGTCATGACAGTGTTTGAGGAGCAATTCTGTAACTTGAGAATGAACTATATAAAAAAAAAGGCTTAGGCAGAAGTGGTTTTCCACCTGAATGGGCTGTTTTGTTTGGTAAGTGCTAGTCTGTCTTCTTTGTAAAGGCTCTGCTAAAACAGTAAATAAGAACTGATGACACACCTCTCACAAAGTCTCAGTAGTAAAGTGCTGCAATGCCCACTTGTTAAGCACCTTGCCTCTAAGATTAGACACTTAATTTCCCTATTATATTGTATTGCATTGTATTGTATTCCCCAATTATATTGGAAGGAACTGAAGAAGTCACATACTCTCTAGGAAATATTTATTACTAGATAATAGGGAAAATATATTTTTATGTTCTTACGTCCTTTTGAAAGTTTCTCTTTTCTGTTTATTTTAAATTTGGGTGCCTAAATTATAACTTGAGCGGAAAGCATGTTTATGTTTTCTTTTTAGGTTGAGCGCTGACCACCTTTTACAATACAGCAAGATTAAGGGAACTGAGCTGGCATCTGGTAAAGGGTTTACTGGTCACAAGACTCCATTGTAAATAAGCAAATAAACATGTGAATAACATACACAAACATATACCAACAAAAAAACCCACAACCAACCAAACAAAAAAACCACTGGAAATATTTCTTTGCTTAGGAATGAAGAATTGAAAAAATACGATTTCCACTAGAAAAGGATATAGCTGAACTCTGTGGATTATATATGATGACTATGTCAGCACTTTTCACATTACTGAACATGGCTGAAAGCTGAAAACACACTATGAGGAAATTAACTGTTAGGTGTTCCAATCTAAGGAGGACCAATTGGACAAAGACGGATTTTTTTTTCTTACATATGTATAGCAGCTCACTCTAAAATTACACTGAGCTGACACACAGTAAAGAGAAAGAATATTTAATTTATGGAACAGAGAAAGAAAAACACAGAGGAGAGAAGTGTACATTGTATGATTTGCTTTCAGAACTTGGCATTATTAACAAGCAATAATGTAATTGGAAATGCTGCTTACAATGAGGTGCAAGCTACTGTAACAACAAAACATCTCCTAAAATATGTCTTATAGTTGAAATATTTATATTTATTTACAGTATTTTCTATTGACAACATTAATTAAACTAAATCAACAGATGAGGCAGTTATTAAACTCTTGTCCAGAAACAGTGTCTTGGCAGTACATAAGAAGATGCTTTAAAGGACACAGTTTCTCTACTTATCACACTAATTGCTTCCTATTTTGGTTGGCTGTCACAGAGCCATCTCCCAAATTACATAATAGTGAAAGATTACTGTATTAGCAATCCAGTGTACACGTGTAGTAGCAGCCTCTCCTATTTTTTTTCCTTTTTAAAACTGGGTGAAATCATGGGTCAGGCAAAGTTTAAGGACTCTTTGAAGTGCCACTAAAAATTAAAATGATCTGATTTTCCAAAGCTTGGCTGGCTGCAAGTCCTGTGTATATTCTGCTCCCTGATGTAGATTTTTATCTGTTTGTATCCTTTCTGGTTGTAAATAAACAATGTATTAAACTATTTTTTTTTAATGAAAGCTATTATGGCTTTGGAGCTTAAGGGACACTAAGTGCATAACTTCAACTGTATGGATAATACTAGCAAATCATCTACCTCCCTTGAAAAGCAGTTACAAATTATTACCAACTTACAGCAAGTGAAGGAGCTACATAATAACAACGTTGACTTATGCTGGTTGTAAAAGCTGACAAAACGTTTCATTTTAGAAGTAAGTTTATAGGGGGCTATTATGGATCATTGTCGGTAGTATGAAATCAAGGCTTTCATTTTAAATCTCTGGCGCAATTCTTTCATAATCTGCAACATAGCTTTATTTACACTGGACCACTCCTAACAGCTGCTGAAACCATCCTCAATGTCATGTAAATTAAGCTAACTTCTCAAAGAGGTATTTTTGAAACTTGTCCTAGGAGAAAAAAGTGGCTCAGTTGCTTCTCAGAGTCCTTTCCTAAAATTTTTGTTAGTCTCTTTGGAACAAGTCTCCCAGAACCACAAAAATAGCATTTTAAAAGGAGAAAGAAACAGTTTATTCCCAACTTGACAAGGTCAGAAATAAAACTGAGACATAGAAATGTTATTTCAGATACGTTCTTAGGTAAATTTGCAGAATGTGACATTTGCTGATTATTTATCCATGGTATATGTATATTAAACCTACCAGAATCTTTGGTGAATCACCTTAATTGTATCCAGATTAAAAAACCAAATAGATTAATATAGACATATCAGTCTAGGATGTCTAGGCAAAAGTAACTTGTGAGCAGTCCAGCCCAAATCCAGGCCACAAGACTTGTGTCTTCTCTGTTTAATTACAGAATCTGCATTAACTATTTGTGGCTATACCTATTTGACTCTGTAGTCCATTGGAAGCAAGGACAAGTGTTCTCAAAACTGGTTAGGAGATACCAGCTAGCCGTACCAGCCTTACTACACAGACACTCCAGGGGAATGGTAAAAAAAAAAAAAAAGTAAAACCAAAAAAAAGCACCCCAATTTCATGGGATCTTTCGCATAAAGGTGATGCTCACGCACAGAATTGAGTTTTTTGAACAGGGTTGTGGTCTCTGTCCATGTGCCTAAGGGCACTTGCAAAGTTTTCTCAAGCTGGATGGGATAAGACTCCCTGAACCTCTGTTCTACTGAATTCATGTAGCCAGCTGGCCAGTGGTCCCACCCACCCACTCACACACGTGCACAATGCCTGCTACTGATGGTCTTAAACTTTATACAAAACATCTATATGATCATTCCAGAGCCTACAGGAACAGCGTCTATTGACTATTTACAAGTACCTCATCTGTGTACATTTTAGTCGGTCCTACAGTAGGAATCACCTGGGAGAGCCTCTGGGATGGCCAGGCTCTCCATTCTTGCCATGCTATTCAATTCCAGTTCAAGCAACAGCAAGACTTTACTGTGTAGTCTCAGGCCAAGGAGGGTCTCTAGATGCTGCTTCAGAAACCAGACATTAGACCCCAACTGCAAGAGCAGGAAAACCAATAGAGCACAGGCTTCAACCCAAATATGCTGAGTTATCTCACCTGAACGAAAAACTAATTTGTTTGATAAACAATTAGTCAGACGCATAATTAATGCAAGCATAAATTGAGAAATGCAAATCTTTTTCCTGTGTTTTGTCTTTTGTTTTCCTCTGAATGCCGTACTTCTGTTACTCATTCAGTAACAATAACTGAAAATGAATTTAGTATCAGCATGTATTTGGATGGGAGAATCTTTACTGTATTGTCCTAAATAAGCTCATTAAAGCTTCAAATGAAGATGGCTTTCTGCCTGCTTTTTTTGGTGAACAGATGCACAGAACAAGGGAAACAAAGTGTATAAATAAGAACATTAGATGTGAATGTTTTTTTGAAGGCTAAAACTTTATTGGTAAGTGTTATGCAAGTACTGGGTTTTGGGGGGGGAAGGAGGGGGGCGGCGAGAGGTTTTTGTGTTTTGTTTTCTTTTTTTTTTTTTAGCCTGGAGAATTAAATTAATCTTTCTTGTCAGAAAGAGAAAACAAAATATGAATTGTGGCTAGACTGAGTTTTAAGTAAATATTGCTGACTTGATGAAGACCAGCAAATCAGAATGTTTAAGCAAATCTCTGATCTCAGCCCAGTTCCTTAACTGTTATTCAAGTTCAATAGTACAGCCTTACCACACGTTACATTGATTTCAATATGTAAAAGGGGTGAAGGTAGCCATCATTGAAGGCCTCATATTTCAAATTACAACGTCTTTATCAAGGCTAAATTAAATGTTTTTGTTCCCCCATAGTAATGTTCAAAAGAAAATAATTTAATCCAGGATTTTCCCCTGTGCTGAGCTTTATGTACTTTATTATTCCCTAGTTTGAATGCAATGTATGCTGCAGATAGCATTATTCCTTCATATTTGGTTTAGACTGAGTAAGGAGTTTATGGTCATTTTGACACATATATAAACAAAAATGTCTAATTGTATTCAGAGTCAGTATTTTCAAGCAGTAGATCATGATCGACAGAATTCATAAACATTGGTACCTTCCAAATTAGAGATCAAATGCTCTGTTAATAATCAATTCACCCTATAATGCAGTTGAATGCAGTCACTTTGCTGTGTATATGCATCCATGACAGCTAATAAAAATAGTTAATGCCTTCAGAAAATGCATAAGGATTTAAATGCAATTATGTAAAGAAACAGTATCAAATTAAAAATGTTATAGTGCCTCTAAGGCCCTTGCAAAATTTGGAATGATGTTATCAGTAGAAGAAATTTACAAATGTGTCATTAAATTAATTTTGATACGTAAAGCAAAGAAAATTTCTTAAGTATTTCTTTGTGTTTGATGAAAATGAATTACACAAAAGCAAACCTGGTCTCCATATGGAACTATTTTTAGTGCATACCCATTGACATAAATGAGGCCGGAAACAGTAGAAATAGAATGTAACCCAATAGCACAAAGGCCAGGGTCATACACTTGGGGACTAATAACAGTTCCTACTAGAACCTGAGAGCTTATCAGTTGGAAACAGTGGAGGACAAAAGCCTGGGAGTATTAGTTGATCACAATATGACCATGAGCCACCAATGTGCCATGTCTGGAAAAAATGCAAATTTGATCTTAAAGCACATCAAGCATGATAAGATGTTCATGTTATTGTACAAGACATTGATGGTCAGAAGTGAACTACTACTCTAGCTCCTGTCTATTGGCATTCTTCCCAAGTCAGCTCCTCCTGTTGCCACTTGTGCCAGAACAAGCCCTTAAACAGGATGCAGCGAGACGAGTCTAGAGACACTGACAGAAAAATTCTTAGACTGGAAAGACTTTGAAGCATGTTTCAGGACTGATCAGAGGGATAAAGATGAGGTAATAGAGAGTTATTTTGGTATAAGGTTGCTTAGCTTTTTGTTCTCCTGTGGGAAACAAAAGAATGACAAGGCAGGATTTGAAAGTTATTCCTGAGAGCTTAGCTTCACACATCTAAGTGGATCATGGCAGTGTGATCTTGTATGGAAAGAGACTGCAGGGATGCTACGTGTCTGTTACTGTGATTGTCTCTGTTTCTATCCAAAACTAAGAAACGTACTGAGCTGAATAGTATTCCTGCATAACTTAGATATCATAAAGATTTCTTTATTCATGACAGACTGATGTGGGAGGTGTGATGCTCCCTGCTATGAAAGAAACAGATACAATTCTAAAGATTATCAAGGACCACTGGAAACAATCACTTCATAACTCTTATGACAGAACATGTACGCAGATGTATCACTAAAGAACCCAGCAGACAATGCATACTGTCTCTCCAAAACTGAGGCATTGCTTTCCAGGATATATATAGGTAGTAGTATTTGTCCTGTGGAAAAAAATCTGGAAGATAGAAAAAGAAATTCCCAGGATATGATCAACAGTACGAAATCTATAGGAAGACAAAGGCAAATAGCTGTTTTAGGTGTTCAGGTGACGAATAGCACTACATCTGCTAATGACTAAGAGCAAGAATTTTCAGTGAGGAAGACATTGCTGAAACTTAGCTTCTGGTGACCCAAAGGCTGCCAGTGTACATACTGATAGAAGATGGACTGCTATTTATTCAACCATGCTGTCTGTAACTATACAACAGGAGCAATGAGTATCTTGATTGCAATTGTATTTTGGAGCAATTTGCAATTTCCTCTTAGCAATACTGATGCATAATAATATGAGATCTGAAACATGATGTATGATAACAAAACAACTAAATGGTCAAGTGCAGGCCATCAATAATAAATCACTGTCATGCAATCACAAACGCAAAAATGTAAAGTAGGCAGGAACACCACATCTACTGAGCAACAGATAAATATTTAAGTAATAAAGTGATATCAAACATCTTATGTCTGAAAAAGAATTAACGCCATGGACCATAATTAAAATCTTTCCCAAAACGGAAGGAAATAATTCAGAGAAATGGACACTGAGAGCGCCAGCTACTGCTATGGAACCATCACAAAACCAGTCTCACATGTTCCATACTGGAGAAACTGATGAGGTGTATAGAAGGAACACATTCTATCATGAATGAAATGCCATGGTAGACTGGCAGACAAAAACAAGTGCAAAAATATTTTTGTTAAAGGAAGGATCTATGATGTCTCAATGCATTGAATAGGACATTGAACATAAATTGATAACCTGGATGTCTGAGGTTGCACTTGCTGACTGAGGAGGAGATAGCTGATTTATCAAATGTTAAGGATGGCAAAAAAGGGTTATAATATACAATATCCAGAGCATGTCCTCTAGAATGGTAGGTACCAAAACAAACATACACATCTGCACATGTCCTCCAGTATAAACTGAACCATTTTCTAGGCATCAAGTTTGTAAGCACTATGCTCTTATTCTTAGAAAAAGGAGAAGGGTCAAAGCAGAGTCCTTTCAGGACTGTTCATAAGAATATTGAGTAATAACATCAAAACAACTACTTCCAGGTATCTAAGGAAAAAAAAAATACATTGAATTCTGAAAGATAAAGCCAATAAAAGAGTAAAATTGAAATAGTCCATCAATACAAAGGATAATCAAAATATATTTCTGGGTTCTGTGGTGAGAAATCAGATGTTGTGTGACTTCTTTTTGTAGAATAACAGACAGTGAAGGAAGTAAATATTTGCAATAAAAACCACACCTCTGTAAGTCTGAATGATTAGCATCAAATAGTCATGGATAATAATATCTTTTAGCCTTGAAGAAAGACACTGCTGGAAACTAACAAGAAATACTTGCTATGAGAGTCTCAAGGGGGGAAAATAACAACAAAAAAATCCCTTATTGCCCATTTAAGAATGTAACTGAGGTGCAGAATTTGTTCTAGGACATTTTGGAAAGTATCATTAAGAGGTCCCTGTGTGGAGCCAAGTTCCGATTACTGGTTGCATAATAGGTACTTCGAACAAGCTGTCTTTCAGTAAACAGTACAGAAGGCTCTGTGCAATAGTAGGTGATTTAAAATTATGTTTAACATCCTACGTGTATCTAACAGAAAACACAATAAAACATTGAACAAAACAATAGAACAGTGAAACAATTCACATCTGTATGCTAATAGAATCATAGAATTTTTTACGTTGGAAAAGACCTTTAAGATCATCTAGTCCAACCATTGACCCTACTCTACCAGGTCTGCCACTAAACCAAGTCTTCAAGTACCATATCTACACGACTTTTAAACACGTCTAGGGATGATAACTCTTTCAGTGAAAGATTTTTTCCTAATGTCTAGCCTAAACCTACCCTGGTGCAACTTGAACTCATTTCCTCTTGTCCTATCGCTAGTTACTCGGGAGAAGAGATCAGCTCCCACCTCTCTACAACCTCCTTTCAGGTAGTTGTAGAGAGCAAGAAGGTCTCCCCTCAGCCTTCTCTTCTCCAGACTAAATAATCCCAATTCCCTCAGCTGCTCTTCATAACACATGTTTTCCAGAACCCTCACCAGCTTCGTTGCCCTTCTCTGGATGCACTCCAGCACCTCAATGTCCCTCCTATACTGTGGCACCCAAAACTGAACACAGTACTCAAGCTGCGGCCTCACCAGTGCTGAGTACAGGGGCACAATCACTTCCCTACTCCTGCTGGCCACACTATTCTTGATACAGGCCAAAATGCCGTTGGCCTTCTTGTCAGCAGATATAAGGGAATGAAATATAATTAGAGATAACCCAGCTTACTCAAATATAAACAAAGAGAAAGAGAAGTAGAGAAGGGATGGAATGGAAAAAGAATATTTTTCTTCCAACTAGGTACAATTTTTTTTGTGTAACCTAACTTATGGAGCACTTATCCAAAATAGTGGTTATAAAGTTCCCTTTCTTTCAGTAAATAAAATTTTAAACTGATATTGCCCTGTTTCTGGACTTCTCAAAAATCTTTTAAAAAGCTATCCTGTTTCCAAACAATATTTGTGTAACAATCTCTTAATGTGTGTGGTCGGGTACTCTGGGATGTGCCCAAATGCAGAAGAGGGAACTAAAATTTTGTTTCCTTTCCCACGTCTCCTAAATATACAACTTGGGTGAAACCAGCAGAACATCACTTGTTTCTTACGTGAGGGAAATAATTTCAGCTCACCATTTCTTTTGATTTTATTGCTAATTCTCTAAAAGTAATAATTCATGTCAAATAGTGTTTGCTTGTTTTGGTTTGCCTTTTTTCCCTCTTGAAAATATTTCTTCCTTCCATTGGAAGAAAGTAACAAAACAATGGAAATGTTACTATTTTTGCATATTCTAGGCTGAAATCTATTTCTGACATCTTGATTTTGTTACAATATATAAACTTAGAAACTAAAAATGTCATAAGCTGAGGAGAGGACAGAGCAAATGAAAACAAACAGAGGAATCTACTGCCCCAGACTGAATGCCCAATATAAAACATATTCTGGAAAAAGCTACAAAGAGAATATTGTTTAGCAGTGGAAAAATTTTACAGCCTTATGGAATCTTAATACTGTGTTGAAAAAGTATAATCCAATTCACATCTAATGCTAAAAGCTATGTAGTCACAGTAGATGACTATATGAATTCAAGGAAGTGGGGTTACCAGGAGGCCATATATGAAAAAGCTATGATCAAGATAGAAAAACTGTATTTTTTCACGCTCTGAAGAATGCACTGAGAAGGACATGTCTTCAGGAGGACAATGTTGATGGTTCTAGGAAATGATCTTGGTGGCCACAACACACTGAGGCTGAACAGAACCGATTTCAGGTCATTTGGGAATCTGAGCACAGCATTTGGGAATCTTCCCGGCAGCCCATGAAAGGATGAGAAGGCTGAGTTGCCAATAAGGTGGCCAAGAGACTGACTTTTTTCTGGCACTGTCAGTCAAGCTCAGTATACCATGTAGTCCATTACAGATGCTGATAGACTGAACATTAAAAGTTGCTTGCTGTGAAGGATACAAGGCTGCAATTGAAAACAGAAAGGCAGACTTAATCCATAGATAAAGTAAGCAATTATCTGGGGAAATAACAACCTCCGTGAGGAGCAGGCATGGGTCTACTGCCCACCTAATGATGGCAGAGCACTGGAGAAGAGGCCACTCTCAACTCCTGACATACATAAACCACAGCTCTTCCAGCAGGAAAGTACTCCCACTTATAGCAGGAGCTGCAGAACTGTGTCCATTCCTATCTTTCCCATATGTATGGTAGCATCCCTCCATCCTTAAGTCTCATACAACACAGTAAGCAAAAGTTGGTAGGCAGCTGAAAAATTTCTCCCTCCTCTCTGCACAATGGTCTGTTGTTTGCAGGCTTTTTTCTTTTTTCATTTTTTTTTTTTTTCCCCCTCTGGAAGGAGGGGTATATGGGTTCAAAATCCTTTAGTTAAGAAAGGAGTCTTCAGAAATTCAGAGGTCCACCTTCAATAAGAAAGGTTAGAATTTATTTCATTTACTACAATAAACTGCTTCTGAATAATAGAATATCAAATCAAGCTGCCAAAAAGATAAACCCTTTTAAAATGAATTTATTCTAATTGGTAAGATTTTTGTTTCTTTATGATAATCGTTTTTTTCCACTCAGGCTGTAAGCAATCAATACCTATAGTCTTTCCCTGTGCTGCAAGATTTGGCTGAGAAAAGGAAAAATGTATTACAAGTGTACACAAGGGGTAATGATAAGAGAGGCTGTCCAGCTGCATGATTGCAATTATGTCATAATATGTAGGAGTACATGTTTCAGTGACCAGTGCTAAAACAATATTTCTTTCCGTTGATAAAGTCAACCTAGTTTATTATGTTAACCTCATGTGTGCACTGCTGCAGTCTGTGCTACTGATAATTTGAGATTCTTGGGTGAAAGGGCCTTTGTAAAGTGCTTTACAAATAGATTAAGAGTCAATTAAATCCACATTTCAGATGAATAAATCTACTCAAAAAACTCTGTTATGCTCTGGCTCACTAGTGTGGCTCAGAATGAAAAATATAATCCTTGATTTGCAAATAATAAGTTGGTAGCTATTTCTAACAGCTAAATGGCTTTCTTTTCATCTTGCACTCTGCTTATAATAATTGCTCAAAAGACAACGAGAAAAATTGTCTGAATGCCAGAAATGATCATTTAGATAGAAATGCTCCCTGGTCTGTTGCCAAACACTTGGAAAGGTTAATAAAAACATTAATACTGTAGTCTACTGGAAAAGTGGGTATTGTTATCTCAGATTATAAACTTACCTTAGTCATAAACTTAGATTTTATTTTCTAAGTAAGAACAAAGTTTAATGGAGAATTGGAAATAAAAATAAATGATCTGACAAGGAAAGAAGAATTTATTGGACTGAATTTGAAAAAAACTGCAGTTTTGGCTTCATACATAGACAGTAAAATAAGGAGTCTGTTTATACAACACAGAATAAAATAAAACAAGAGAGACTAAGATTCTGCATAGCATATACAAATACATTTTCAAGATCTGGTGATACTTTACATCTACTTGATATCTGCAGGGTGTATTTTTAGGGTAATTTGAGTTGTAGATGGAAGAATTCTATCAAGTTATCATGCAGTTCATCTTATTACTAATGAAGAATTGTTCCCTAAACACAGTTTGTAATGCTTTGCCCTCTTTGATTTTAAGTACCCAAAGACATGGGTGCTCCTGCAGGATTCATTAAGAGGTTGTTCTACACATGAGTGAATCTCACTGTCTGCAAATATTGCCCACCATTCAACTTAATTATTTCCCTTTTTATTAGTTAAGATATGTTTCATAATCCTCAGTATTTCATCATGTGACTTGGTGGTTAAATATTAGTAAGTGATAGGGCATGTAAGACTCGTATTCATAGCTGGTACACAGTTTAGATGTATGCTTTGGAGAATACATTTTACTTACCATTGCTCAGTAGAATATTTCTGAGGTTCTTTAATTTCACGTGCAGTCCTTTGCACTAGTGCTGCTGACTTCTCCTTGGTATGACTTTTTTATGGGGAAGAGATTGGTTTAAGGCTCCTTCATGTTGTCCTAAGATAATGTAGTTATTTTGAAGAACGTTACTCAAGTAATGAGAAATCATACAGCATGGCCTATAGAACACAGTACCGTATAGTGTGCCCTCATATAGCTCTTCCTGCTTCATAAAACTGCACTTCATGGAATATAGACTTGCCTGTTTATTGATGTCTGTAACCTAGACAAATGTCTCTCCTCTTTGAGGCCTCCCTATTTTACATGAGTTTGATTTTCTATGCATCCTGAAACAGGGACCAAATCTTTTTAAATTATTGCAATTTAACACTGTTCAATAGAGTTTAGTTGTTTGAATCTGAGGAGCAGACACTCAAGCAAGTACCTTTCAGATAATCTAGCGTGCAGGTGTAGCACATGCAAGTTAGAGCAGTAAATGTAAGAAGAATGTTCTGAGGTAGCTTTTCGCTCAGGACAAACAGGAGCACGCAGTTAGTTGTTCAACTGATTGGTGTTGGTATTCCAGAAATTTGTCCCGCATAACCTCACAGAAATGTGGTTGTGTACTCATATTCTCAGTGAAAGATCAGGTCCATAAGGCCTGTATGGTCTAGGTTACAGTCAGCAGCTAAGTGCATCAGCTTCAATGAACTTCGAAGAAAGATCATCAGTTCTCTGTTTCTCTTGACTTCTCCTTTTCTCCTTATCTGTTTGCGTTGACTAGCCAAAGGTTCAACAAATGATTGAAATAGTAGGGACAAGAAAAGGAATAGAAACGGTAAAAAAGTAAATCATGTTGATGTATATAACTACACTGAATAGAGACTTGGTGGAAGAATTCACATCTAGGTTATTTTTGGATCATAAGATAAATACAGAAACACAAGCAGGGAAGGATGTAAGAGGCTTAAGAGCCAAAAAAGTGTTCAGATAAAAACAATTCAGATAAAACCAATGTTTTTAAAACAGGTTGCACAGTAAAAATACTGTCAGATGTCATTTTTAGGATGTTAGAATCTATGTTTGTCAACTTGTGGAGAACAGATAATTTCACTTTGCCTGGTAAATGTGACTTTGCCATTACTGGCAATGGTCACAGGCTTTGTATGGATCTGCGGGCTCTTGACTTGTTTGGGCTTGTCTTGACCTGACCTGGTTTTACCTTATTTTAACTGCTGCCCGCCTGCCAAGTGACTCTTGCCCAGCCTGTTTTAGCTAAAGCCCTGTGAATACCCTATGGTGAAGGTCAGAAAACCTTGGACAAAGTGACTGCAAAACAAACAATATCCCTTTGTCCCCCCCTGAGGCTGGGGGAAGCTATTCCAGGCTTTGTAGGGAATGGATGAGAAGGAAGCTGCCTGTGTAAAGGAAACATGTAGAGGAAAACCCAGGCAGATGGCAAGAGTGTTGTGGAAGGAAGCTCACACTCCTCCCAGCAGGAGAGAGAAATCCCCACCATGAGCTCCCAGCAAAGACCTTGGAATACTTGCTGCTTCTTGTAACTTCCCTCTCCTTCTGTTTGAGTAAGATTGAAGTATCAGCCATAGGACTAGAGAATTATTGGAAGGGTGATTATAACACTGGAGAAAGAGGGTTTATAACTGGAAGGTTTGATGTGACCTTTTTAGCTGTATGAGGCTCATTAGATAATTAGATACGTTAATGCAATAATTGGCCTAATAATGATTTCTGAACTCCATGTTTTCTCTTTTGCCCATAACAAGATTTTGAGTGTAGCATCTAAGAGTAATGGAAAAGGCAAATATTCTTTAAAGAAAAACATAATCAAATAACTACCTGTAATCACATGGAGAGAACAAACTGGGAAGTAAGAGTCATACTGAACTTTTCAGAAACCAGACCAAGTCGAATTAATTTCATTTCCTTCTATGAGAGGACAGTAGACTTTCTAGATTGAGACTTTTGAGACAAGGAGTCAGCTTGAAAAGAGATATAAAAGAAGCATGGAAATTTGTGACTGTGGGGCTCAACATTGCACAACAGCACAATGATCAGACTGAGTTCGATGCTGGCAGAAGTCACCTGCCAGTATCTGCCTAGGTGTGTCCGAACATCCTTCCCTTTGACTGCCATGAGTAGCTTAAATCCAACTAGACATTTGACGCTACTGGGTGCAACAATTAGGACTCATAAGTCAGGTTTGTGTATGTGACCTCGCAAGGTGTTTTCTTACTGGTGTGTGGATTAGAAGGTGTCAGGGTTTAGGCTGGGTTGACCACTAAACAAATAACAGAGGTTTTCTATCAACCTCTCCCCCTTCCCAGAAGGCGGAGGGAGAGAGGATAAGGGAGAGACACTCATGAGCTGAAAAAAACCTAAAACAGCTTTAATGAAATATTAACAATAAAAAGAAAATATAATAATATTAATAAGAAAATAATGAAATATATACAAATATATACAAAACTAATATCAAGCTCCCCAGATGACAATCATGTCACCAGCAGGAACTGTGAAAATCCCGGAGTGGACTCAGTGGCAGACAGGACCTGGATTCAAGAACTAAATTCAGGAACACACGGATCAGGATAAAAGGCAGAAGAACAGACAGAGTCCTCCTCAGACACCAGCTGTTGAAGAAGAGAGGGCTCACCCCTTTGATCCCTCAGCTTTGTACTAAGCATGAGGCAGATGGGATGGAATACCCTGTTGGTCAGTTTTGGGTCACCTGTCCTGTCTGCTCCTCCCCACAGCTGGTGCAACCCCTCTATGCTTTTCTGCTTCTGACCCTCCAGCTTGGTACATTAGAAAGTTAGCTGAACTTGGTTGTTATG
>VFFE01008014.1:5113827-5125013 GCA_008921705.1 Burhinus oedicnemus | reverse complement strand
CAGGACAAACAGGAGCACGCAGTTAGTTGTTCAACTGATTGGTGTTGGTATTCCAGAAATTTGTCCCGCATAACCTCACAGAAATGTGGTTGTGTACTCATATTCTCAGTGAAAGATCAGGTCCATGAGGCTTGTATGGTCTAGGTTACAGTCAGCAGCTAAGTGCATCAGCTTCAATGAACTTCGAAGAAAGATCATCAGTTCGCTGTTTCTCTTGACTTCTCCTTTTCTCCTTATCTGTTTGTGTTGACTAGCCAAAGGTTCAACAAATGATTGAAATAGTAGGGACAAGAAAAGGAATAGAAACGGTAAAAAAGTAAATCATGTTGATGTATATAAGTACACTGAACAGAGACTTGGTGGAAGAATTCACATCTAGGTTATTTTTGGATCGTAAGATAAATACAGAAACACAAGCAGGGAAGGATGTAAGAGGCTTAAGAAAGAGCCAAAAAAGTGTTCAGATAAAAACAATTCAGATAAAACCAATGTTTTTAAAACAGGTTGCACAGTAAAAATACTGTCAGATGTCATTTTTAGGATGTTAGAATCTATGTTTGTCAACTTGTGGAGAACAGATAATTTCACTTTGCCTGATAAATGTGACTTTGCCATTACTGGCAATGGTCACAGGCTTTGTATGGATCTGCAGGCTCTTGACTTGTTTGGGCTTGTCTTGACCTGACCTGGTTTTACCTTATTTTAACTGCTGCCCGCCTGCCAAGTGACTCTTGCCCAGCCTGTTTTAGATAAAGCCCTGTGAATACCCTATGGTGAAAGTCAGAAAACCTTGGACAAAGTGACTGCAAAACAAACAATATCCCTTTGTCCCCCCCTGAGGCTGGGGGAAGCTATTCCAGGCTTTGTAGGGGATGGATGAGAAGGAAGCTGCCAGTGTAAAGGAAACATGTAGAGGGAAACCCAGGCAGATGGCAAGAGTGTTGTGGAAGGAAGCTCACACTCCTCCCAGCAGGAGAGAGAAATCCCCACCATGAGCTCCCAGCAAAGACCTTGGGATACTTGCTGCTTCTTGTAACTTCCCTCTCCTTCTGTTTGAGTAAGACTGAAGTGTCAGCTATAGGACTAGAGAATTATTGGAAGGGTGATTGTAACACTGGAGAAAGAGGGTTTATAACTGGAAGGTTTGATGTGACCTTTTTAGCTGTATGAGGCTCATACATACCGTATTAGATAATTAGATATGTTAATGCGATAATTGGCCTAATAATGATTTCTGAACTCCATGTTTTCTTGTTTGCCCATAACAAGATTTTGAGTGTAGCATCACTCAAAAGAGTAAAAAAAGCGTCACTCAAGAGTAATGGAAAAGGCAAATATTCTTTAAAGAAAAACATAATCAAATAACTATCTGTAACCACATGGAGAGAATAAACTGGCAAGTAAGAGTCATACTGAATTTTTGAGAAACCAGACCAAGTCGAATTAATTTCTTTTCCTTCTATGAGAGGACAGTAGGCTTTCTAGATTGAGACTTTTGAGACAAGGAGTCAGCTTGAAAAGAGGTATAAAAGAAGCATGGAAATTTGTGACTGTGGGGCTCGACATTGCACAACAGCACAACGATCAGACTGAGTTCGATGCCGACAGAAGTCACCTGCCAGTATCTGCCTAGGTGTGTCCGAACATCCTTCCCTTTGACTGCCATGAGTAGCTTAAATCCAACTAGACATTTGACGCTACTGGGTGCAACAATTAGGACTCATAAGTCAGGTTTGTGTTTGTGACCTCTCAAGGTGTTTTCTCACTGGTGTGTGGATTAGAAAGTGTCAGGGTTTAGGCTGGGTTGACCACTAAACAAATAACAGAGGTTTTCTGTCAACCTCTCCCCCTTCCCAGAAGGGGGAGGGAGAGAGGATAAGGGAGAGACACTCATGAGCTGAAAAAAACCTAACAGCTTTAATGAAATATTAACAATAAAAAGAAAATATAATAATATTAATAAGAAAACAATGAAATATATACAAATATATACAAAACTAATATCAAGCTCCCCAGATGACAATCATGTCACCGGCAGGCACTGTGAAAATCCCAGACTGGACTCAGCGGCAGACAGGAGCTGGATTCAAGAACTAAATTCAGGAACACACGGATCAGGATAAAAAGCAGAAGAACAGACAGAGTCCTCCTCAGACGCCAGCTGTTGAAGAAGTGGTGGCTCACCCCTTTGATCCCTCAGCTTTGTACTAAGCATGAGGCAGATGGGATGGAATACCCCGTTGGTCAGTTTTGGGTCACCTGTCCTGTCTGCTCCTCCCCACAGCTGGTGCAACCCCTCTATGCTTTTCTGCTTCTGACCCTCCAGCTTGGTACATTAGAAAGTTAGCTGAACTTGGTTGTTATGGGAATAAGTATAAGCAGGAGCCTCTCTGCATACCATTCCTTGGTATTAACTATAAACATCAGACATTATCACTCTGGAAGTGGACACTGCCTGAAAAATATGCTGTTAATTTCAGATAGTGCAGCCAGTTAGAAGAGACTTTACCGAAAAGTAAAACTACTGAAGAGAAAATTGGTTCTGTTCTATCTCAAACCAGGACAGTGGCTTGTGGGGAGCGGCACGGCTGCACATAAAGGTAGAAGCCCCCCTTCCATCTCCAACAAGAGGTGGAGGTAAGTAAGGGAAGCCATGCCTGCAAGAGGTAGAAGGTATTTGTAACCCACATGTCCTGTAAGAGAGGAGCTGGGAAAGGCACGTAACCATCCATATTTCTGAGGGGGGCAGGTGGGGGTGAAAATTTGTGGGGATTAGTTAAAGAAAGGTGATGAAATTTGTAATTGTTTACAAACATTTTGTGAATGCCCAGTGTTGTATCTGTTTTATTGATTCTGAATGAATAGTTCAGAGACTGTTGTTTAATTGCATTTCAGTAATATCAAATCTATAAACTGCTTCAATACTACTTGACTTAAATCACATGAGGAATTTATTACTATGACTGATGCTACCATAAGAAACAGTAATCTGCTATGGCTCAGACAAAAAGTCACAGGTTTCAATGACGAAGAGATTCAAGCTGACTACTAGGAAAATATTTTCATAAATAAAAGATAATGAAACATTGGAAGAGGTTTAGAGAACTGTCATCATCGGAAGTTTTTAAGAGTATTGGAAGATTTCTAAGAACAGTTTGGATAAATATGTATCAGTGAAACAGAAATAAAGATAAAATATCTTCAGAATGGGAAGAAATTCAAAGATCCAAGACAAAAGAATTTATATATTGCGTGTTCATTTAACTGACTTTAGCTTATACATTCAGGTAAGTATATTAAGTGGAAATAATCAGCCAGAGTTGAGAAGTGACTAATAAAATGGTGGAAAGGCATAGTAAAAAGGAACAATTTAGAATATGTAAGGACTTGACAGTGTCCTTGAGCACATATTGGGGCCATAAAAGTATAGTATGTATTTTATTTGTTTTGATGCAATTAGCATTATGAAGGGATTCCTATCAGTTCAGTAGCTCATTTTACAATATACTAAGAGAAGAGCAAACCCTGTCAACCTACTGTTATTTTGATGTGGTGAATGAAGAACTATCTGTGAACAACTGTATTCATTAACATGCTGTTATAACATGGTGATTTCAGTTGCTGTAAAAATGTAGAATATTTCTGGTTGCTATATTGCTGCTGTATGTGTGAATGACACTAAAAATAGCAAATATATCTTGTACAACCATTCATTCCATATTGATAAGATACTCTAAGACAAGATCGTGATCCGGGGTACTATCCATTTTGACTAAAGAAATCTCAGTCCTGTGAGATGTTTCTAGCATCAATTTATATCCAGACAGAATAGATACGAAGCATAGCAAGGTTGCCATAATCTTTCATGTTGTTGCCCATCACACATGAGAACTCCTAATCTCAAGGAGTGTATTAAGCTGAATTTAGCTGCTATTGTTGTTACAATTGGAACTTCTAGCAAAATAAGTAATAAACCAAAAAAAATAATAAAAATAACTTCAAGTAACTAAACACAACCAATACAGAATAGTAGTAATAGTAGTATATAGCAAAAGTAGTAGAATAGTGGTAATGAACACAGAGGAATCTACCTTAAATGATAGCAAAAATTAATATATTCCTTATTGATCCCTGTAGATAATAATTGATTCCAGTTGTGTTATATCTTAGTTCTGAATGTTTTGGGTTTTCTACTCTTTGTATGGTTTCATGTTTATAATTTTCTGGTAAGTGGTATATTTAGGTTATTTGTGATATATTAAAATGTTTGAGTTTTCTTTTGTAGAGGTTTTTTCCCCTGCCCATTGGATTTCTTTTTTTTTTTTTCCTCTTTTTTCTTCTGTGACCAAATTGCTTGTAGTTTGGTCTGAACTAATGCTGCAATTCGTGTCTCTCCATTCACTGACAGTGAAAACCGAGGCATTGTTCAAATGGTCACTTTAATTCAACATTAGTCCTAATTTGTCTCTGAACATTGCGACCTAAATTTTTCCCTTTCCACTTCTGCCCTCTGCTTATCATTGGCTTAGTGATGACACAAGCAATATATATAATTGCAAAATCGGCTGAATCAGGGAATTGATCTGACTGTGAATTATTTTTTTCTCTTGTTAGATTATCTGTGAGGGAGAAGGCTATTTTCCACTGGATAATGCCCATGGTCTGAGTTGCCTTTCATCAGCTGTCCCACTAAATGCCTAAGTTTCTTTAAAATAAACAACTCCTGCTGTAGTATATTTCAGGTAAAGTTGTTTAAAATTAACTAATAACTACAAAAATATGAAAGTAAAAAATAGCTACAAAACTTTTATGAATTATGTAATACATAAAGCTTAGCATAATGTCAAATATGTGCTAAGTCTGTTTTAGGTATGGGTTACTTTAATTATTCTTCTTAATTTTACTGTGCTGCCTTATTCAAAACTATGCAGGATTGCTTTTTCTGTTTTCTTGTAAGTGAAATGGAGAAGTATTGCAGTTTGCATATATAACATTAAATACTACCAGTGTACAGGAAGTGTTGGTAAGTACAGTAAGCAGAGAGGTGAACATTTCAGCCTTGATTCTGTACTGGTCTTCATGATTTTTGGCTACATTGCCTGTGCTTTTGAGTCCTTCCTCAAGGTTAAATGTTCTTTCATCATGGTGACTACTGTAGTTACTGTGAAATTCACACATAAAATAGGACTAGAAGTTTTAAACATAAAATTTTTTAGTAGTACAGTTGAAATATTGTCTTAAATTAAGCTGTTTTTTTGATCTAGATAGCTCTTTATAAAACTAAGATTTTAGTCTATATTTTCTTCTTGCTTTGGTAAATTTCCTCTGCACTGAGTTGAGTGAGAGGTTTTGGTAGCAAAGTATTGCAGAACTTTGTTTTCAAACGAGAATCTACTACAGAATATTGATTAAGACTGGAAAAGCTATCAAATAGCTATCTAAATCTTAGAAGATTATCAAGGTTCTTCAGTGGGAAAAAAAAAACCAAACAGGACTGGAAAATTTATGGAGTAATGGAATTTTCTGGTCAAATTCTGATCATTGATGAAACCAATTATATTTGTGCTCAGTTTCATCTCCTCCAAGTTAACTGGTCACAATGTAAGTTTTCCCAGGCCAAGCAACCAAGTCTTCTTTCTACCTAATAGAATATATTTTAGCAGGCAAGGTCCTTATCCTAAATGGTGTGTCTCCTTTGTAGCTTAGATAAGTTTGTCAGGCTAAGATCTATGAAAACCCCAAAAGCCACTTTCTCTTCTGTCGCAATCTCCCTGCACAATGCCCCTTTGCTTCCTACTGGTTGTTATATCTGTGAGGGTTGAAGCATTAAGGTAGGTTTCTGCTGACCATAGCGTCCCACGAAGGTCAATAGCAGTGCTGAATACCATTTGCCAAGTTACAGTGAAAATCAAAGCATATCTTCCAGATGAAGACCATTCATTTAATTCAGCTGGTCACCACCCAGCAAGAGATCACAACTAAAATGCAGCCTGGGCATCCCAGCTAAGGAGTAGAACAACTGAGCCAATTCCAACAAATTGCTGTATAAAGTAGAACTGCACACCCTTCATGAAATTCTGAATGAAACACTCTCATGTGAGCCTCTCACTTAGCTTGGTTTTTAATCACTCATTACTAAAAGCCCCATGCACTTCTATAATCAATTATTGCTGGGTTTTATGGCTCAATGTTGCTCTGAACTTAGAAAATGCACATCTTGACAACTGGAGCTCACTTGCCCTGGCTTCTAGATAGATCGATAGATAGATAGATAGATAGATAGATAGATAGATAGACAGACAGACAGACAGATAGATAGATAGATAGATAGATAAATTGTAAGTGTTAAACTTTGAAAAGAACGCTTTTTTTTATGATTTGGCAGAATGCAAGTTCAATGTAGCCCTTGGAGAATAACTACACAAACTCTCTGGCTATGTTACTTTCAGTATTATTCACATACAGAGCTGAAAAAGAAATTTGAGCTATTTGAATTTTTCAGACAGTAACCTTTCCCCCCCTTTTCAGTATTATTCTTGATTTTCTTCCACTTGCCTAATCCTTCCCGCTCCTGTAGGGAAGATAATCACAGGATATTTTAGTAATACGATGTTATTGTAGATCGTGCATCTCTAATGAAATGATTTCCATTGCATTAGTGGGTCTTTTTTAAAAAGATTTTTTCCTCTTCTTTGACAAAATACAGATAATTTGTGCAATGAATCTGGAAATGAGGTTTTTTTCAGCTTTTTGTCTAATTTATGACCTGTTCATGCTGAGTGCTTTTGATGAGGACTCTTAATTCATACACAGCATGAAGGGAATTTAATAATTTTTTAAAAAGATGATATTTAAATGCATATTATTCCCCTCAATGTTGCCTTGCAATTTTCCGCATTTTATGAAGTTGAGTCCCTATCATGCTTTTTTGCATACCTCAAAAAACTTTTGATCCAATTCTTGCCATAAATTTGTTTCTATAAAATCACATGGTAATCTCAACATACCAGCTTAGTATTCGAATCAAAGTAAATTACATTTTAAATTGGATTCTTAAAAAAAGATGTGGTTTTCTTCTTTCTCCCCCCTGCACTGTCAGCACAGGAAATTTGTTATGATTTGGTGTTCGTATGTCAAACGTGAAAAACAAATTAGGTAATGAAGGATATAAATATAATCCAGAATGTATTCTTTTAGGTAAATCATATTTGAGATATGTGGGGTTTTTTCCTGATCACTGTTGGAAATCATTATTTCTGAAGGAAGAAACACACTAATTTGGGATAGAAGCTGCGGTTACAGAAAGAATTAGATATTTAAGAAGCTCTGTATGTGCTTTAGTGAAGTCAGCCTGTCTCAGGAAGTTATAAAAGATGATTTAACTTTGCATAGTGTTCTTTTTCACTATTCCACTTTATCACTAATATAAATGCTTTCTTTTTTTTCGTTGAGGCTCCTGTTGCAAGACTTATTCATGCTCACTTGGACTTTCTAGAGCTAGATATTTAGGTTTAGCTTGCCATTAAGCTCTATTTGACAGACTGTTTCGGAGAGGAAAATCACTTCCAGTGTCTAATTCTCTTTCCACTAAGTATCACGGGAAACTTGACTTGAAGTTGAGCAGTATCAAGTTTCAAAAGTATAAGTTAGGAGAGGTGAAACCCTCTTCTGTATATTTTTATTTCTGGAAAGATATATTCCTTTTAGATTAAAGAATCTTTGATAAACAATATTGGCTGTTTATACAACTATAATATAATTAATGAACTGAATATTTCATACAATTTTCAAAATTTGTCTTATTTCTAAGTGAGGTGAATAATGAGATAATAATGATATAAAATAAACTTCTTTCAGAAGTTTTAAAATTAAAATATCTAATATTGCAACCCATCATTATGTATTGTAACTTGTTTTAAAACTGACGTGCTTCCAATATATTTCCTTCATTTGTTCAGTTTTTCACCTATTGTTATTTGGATATGGAAACTCATATTCCTTCAAGCAGAAGGTGTCATCTTAGTTGTGGGCATTAGCTGCTCCTCCCTTTAGACACACAGCTGGTTCTAGACATATCTAGAAGCAGATATTATTTACCCACATAATTTATCTTGTCTTCAGATGCCTTCAACACAACATCTAAGCAAGCACAGATCTGAGGGGTGAAAGTCATGTTAGACATTTAATTTACACATATTCATGATACAGCTAGAATGGATAATACTCACCTTCATGATACAGCTAGAATGAATAATAGTAATCTTCCCTTTGCTTGGTCTACTCCTAACTGTCATTTCAGCATGAAAACCTGCTTGCTCTTGAGTGCCTTGGGTGTTGGACTAGATGATCTCTGAAGGTCCCTTGCAACCCCTACCATTCTGTGATTCTGTGTTTCTGGAACTTGAAGGAATTTGTGGTATGGGAACTACTCTGCTTCTGTTTGCATGTACATGATTCACTTTTTTTGAGAAAAAAAAAATCAACGTTGCTGCCTTGGCACTTCACATCCATGTAGCTGATATGTGGCTGATATGGTTTAAATGTGTTTTGATTGCCAACAATGATATAATGGATGAGCTTGCACAGTGTGATCTGGAATCCTTCTGGAGCAGCTTGTAGATCTCCAGAAACAGCAAAAAGTAGCAATTCTACTAGGACTGAAAGCAGAGAAAGCAGCCTAAAACTCCCACCGGGGACCGTCGCACTTAGACCTTTAAGGTAACATTTGTCATTTCGTAAAAAATGACTGAAAGATGTAATCACACTTACTGAGCCTCGAGTCATCTCAAAGAATTACTTTTAGTATGCGAACTTAAGGACAGATTCAGTATTTTATCTGCTTTAGTCATGGGTATTCACAATGCATATGTTTCTGCTGCACAGTACAACACATAACTTTACTTTGTGGCAATATTTTATATTTAAATGTATTTTCTTACTTATTTAAGAACATGTTAGTTCACCCACTATGCCTTCCCTGTTCAGCCACTGTGCAGCTGAGGAACTGTAGGATTTGAATAATAGGAAAATATGTAGTGTTGCTTCTACGAAGGGGGGAAAAAAAAAAAAAAGAGAACAAACTTCATAGAAAAAAGATTATGAGAATTATTCCAAGTTTGCAGAATATTATAAGGTAAAAATTAAGGAAGAGTTCATTTGGCAATAAACAAATGAGTACCAGGAATCTTTTTTTGTGCTTAGAGTGGGTTTTGGTTTACTTTAATTGCAAGCTAGGAGTTAGGAAGGAAGTGCTAGAGTATCATCAGTAAAATAATTTGTATTTTCAAAGAATTATTCTTAATGTTATATTAGAAATTTAATTTTTACTTGAAGAAGTTATAAGGTTCAGATTATGACAGCAGTATTTGCAGCCAAGCTACAAATTTTAGTGGATAAATACAATCCAAGTAAATAAATCTTTCAAAAATTATGGCAAGAGGATGGTGGATTGTGGGATAGTTAATAAAGGAGGTGTTGAATTATCCTCAGATCTGAAGTGTCTCTGAATAATTTAAAATACTTGCTCTTGGCACATGCTCAAGCCATGAACATATCTGGTAGTTTTGATTGTCTATGAAAATTTTATAGAATGCTTCAGTCTGAGGGAATACATTTTGATATATATGGCATGTTGCTTTATGTCCTGGTACTTTATGTCCAAGCAGATTATTTTGCACCAAATGACATGAATAAATAGAGCATGATGTTGTATTTATTTTGCTATGAAACAGCAGTCACAGCTATCAGGAGCATTATGGGAAATATTTTTCCTTAATCATATCCGTTTCTTGATTTAGGAATCTTTGGGTTTAGAGACAGCAAGAGTTCTGTTTCTTATGAGGTGTCTTCATTGGTCTAGTCATGTACAAATAAGATTTATTTGCATTAGATAACAGATACATTCAAATACTTCCACATTAGGATTATTGAGCATACAAAATCAATATGTATTCTGTAATAGATTTATCCATTTTTCACCTTATGTATAGTAAAATGAAAAAAATTATGTATTACTGTTTTTCTAACTTAAAGTTTGTTAATGATTTGCAGCGATATAGTTATCCTCTTATTTTTCAGTGAGAGTTAGCAATTGAATTTGAAGTACAAATTCTATGCCTATTTAAATCCTAAAAAATAGGTGAAGACACTTTTATTACTACTAACATAATTTTATTTGGACTTAAATGAATTGGGGAAATGGCTTAAGCTAAACAGAAAAAAGTAGCTCTTAAATTCCTGATTTCTTTAAGACAGTTCAGAAAAATTCTTTAAATTAAAGGGATATAACATAATAATCTTAAAATTATTCACTGTAAAAACATCTACTTGGGTGAGAGAAATAAAAAGGTTTGAGGAACCCCCCCCAAAATAATTTAAAAAAACCCAGAAGAGTCTGGGCCTTTTCCACTGCTTCATAGTTCTGCTTCTAAATTGATGATCTGAAAGACAATACTTATTGAAGCAATCAATCTAACAGATGTTTAGGCTTTTCAGTGTAGTTGTCATAATGTCTTAAAATACTTTATAAAACCATTCAGGACAAAAAATTTCAAAATTATTATGGAAAAATTTGGAAAAACAAGCAAAAACTGACTTCATTGTTTCAGTTTTAAACTTAAATTCTGCCACAACATTTGCTGGTAAAAGTTTATGACTGTTTCAGCTTAAGCACATTAAATATATTTTTTCTTTTATGTATTCTGAACATTTTATAATTATATGTTGGGGTTTAGGTTTGCCTAGTATTTTTTTAAGCAAACAAGAGACTCACATTACTGGTAGACTTTTAAACTGGTTTCTGGGAGGATTCTCGCATACTGTATGTTAGAGTTAGTATCTACTGAAGGATACATTTGTGTATATGAAGGATTAGTGTGTTTCTAAAAAATGTGATAGGGAGCACAATCCTCTTCAGGTAGCTGTCAGTCAAGGAAAATTAAAAAAAAATGTTTCTGTTGCTTCCAGACAATTTCCAAAGAAGTTCACCTCGGTATGTGAAGAGGCATGTCTGCCTTCACAGAACAAACTTATGTGTTACATCAAGCATTAGAACCGATGATCTGAAAGACAATGTTCCCTTTTTCTCCTAGCTCCTTATGCATTTTAGAGGTGTTGTGAATCATTTTTAATAGAAAGTATTATTAGGCGAAATACTTGTAGGACCTTTTTTTTTTTTTTTTTCTTTT
>VFFE01008014.1:5070080-5113807 GCA_008921705.1 Burhinus oedicnemus | reverse complement strand
CTTCTCTCTTCTCCTCCTCCTTCTCCTTCTCCTTCTCCTTCTCCTTCTCCTTCTCCTTCTCCTTCTCCTTCTCCTTCTCCTTCTCCTTCTCCTTCTCCTTCTCCTTCTCCTTCTCCTTCTCCTTCTCCTTCTCCTTCTCCTTCTTCTTCTGCAAAGCCAGTGTTTCCTCTGCTGTTTCTCACTCTTTATATTCCCTCCTCTTCTCTGCTTTCTGGTGTTATTGCCTATTCTTAAATACGCTTTCCCAGAGGTGTCACCATCTGGCTGATGGGCTTAGCTGTGTCCTGCGGTGGGTCTGATGGAGCTGGCTGGAACCAGCCATGTCTGGCATGAGGCAGCCCCTGGTCTTTTTCCACAGAGGCTGCTCCCACACACCCCCAGCTGCCAGCACCTTGACACATACACAAAATACACTTACACATCATGACTGTTTTGCTCAGGAACTTCACCCAGAAAATTCTACTCTGTTTTTTATGTAAATGCATTATAAAAAGCCAATGGCTCAACAAAAATAAATAAAAATGTTATGTAGCAAAGAGTTCACCAGTTATCATTTTCATAGGCAACATCACCTCGCTTTTCAATTACTATTTTGAGTTATTCTTACACCTGTAGTGCTTGTAGTTGTTTAGCTCTTCTTTCCTTTCTGTGTTGAAGATTTTCACTCCTGAGTTATACCAAATGTTTGCATGGCTGTTTTACCTTCATGGGCAGAAATCGGCAATGAACAGATTAAAATGCTAACTAGTTTTTGATTAAACAATATGATTTATGACCCAAATTGTAATTATAAATGCCTACTGCTCTGAAAGCTGCAGATTTTGTTCAGGGATAATCTTTTCAAGAGTAGTTTTCCTCTTAGGCTGAAATGGCAAGATTTCTTGCAAAGCTATTTCACACTATCAAGAAAAGAAAAAAAAGCCCAGTGAAACTGTCTTTCTAGGTGCATTCTTCTGACAATTCAACTTACATTTCATTCATTTATTTCCAGTCTCCTTTTACAAGTCTTCACCTCCCTGAAGTGATTTCAGTAATGATTACATATTATGATATTAAAATTTGTTTGTTTTTTATTAAAGATAGAATATACGATTGTAAAAAGTCAGAATACTCAGAGTGTATGGATGAAGAGGAGGAATCTGTTGCAAGTTTAAAGCTATATATGTACTAGGAGAAAATAAAATTTGACATGTATTATTTAAAAGTCTTCAACAACCCTGAACGACTGTGAATAGCATTTTATGATATATTGTCTCACTGTGCAAATACACTACAACAGTAAAATAATAATTAAAAAAAATATAACCTGATTTCCATTGGCATTTTAATCTCAAATTATTTGTGACTAATTGTCTTATATAAAATGCTCAAATTTCTATAATTTCTGAGTTCTACTATGCTTTTACTTGTGATTCCCTGCTGCTATGCTGTACATGGATTTATGTCACATTAAATTAAAAGAACTGGGAAATTGCCCTTTGTATGACTTTAGTTTCTGCTCAGATCTTCAATTAGTTATATTTTATTTACATGAGGCCTAAAGCAAAGCCACTTTTAGTTAATAAGAGTTGACTTACTGCTAAGAACAATCGTTTTAGACTAAGCTTTTAGTTTTTAGGTTAACCCTAGGTAGATTCAGAAATCAATTACTGTGTGCACTTATGGTTCATATGAAAAAAAATCCCACCTTTGAGCTATATTTTTAAAAACACACTTTTTTCCAAGCAATATTACTTGGAGTTAATTTGAAATGTAGTTAGAGCACGAAGGTCGAGGATCTTACAAAAGAATATAGACAACTAAATATGGGTTTCATAATATTTGTAGCTATACCAAGATGCAATTCAGAAGTTTAGCTTGTGTCACTATTAAATCTAGCTACTCATATTTCCACAAAAAGGGAGATTTTTGTCAGTGCTGCTGTATCCATCATACCAAAATTCTCATAGGTGATGAAAACCAGCTTTCCATGGTAAGGGATAAAGCAGTAATAGCACAATAGCACAATCTGTGAAGGCATGATTTGTCTCTTACTCACAGAGTGATTTCAAATTGCCAGAAGGGACTGCCTGCTGTAAGAGTGTCTTTGTGGAGAACATCTTCAGCAAAATTGAATAATAATGTTACTGTGGGCCTTAAACACTTCATGCAGGATATGTGTTTTCCTGAACTCATTTAATTTTCATATTCATCAAAAATGTGTCAATACTCCAAAATCGTTCTGGTTTGTACAAATGATCCTGGACACCTCCTGGGAAATATTTCTTTATACACAATGTATGAAGAAGTCCCATTCAAGTAAGGAATCTAAGAGGAAAAGGTCTGACATTTTCATATTTTGTTCTCATTTCTGTTCTGAAAGACTTTGAAAATATGAGAAAGAACAATCTGGGCACACATAGATTTCTGTGATTAGGCACTTTCTACACACTTTTCAACTTCAATACCTTAATCCCGTTAAACATTATTTGCACAGCAGGTACTTACTGAGAGTAGCTTTCATTTTAGCTGGTGATTTCTTCAGTGGAAGCTTTGAAAATCTGAAGCTCTATTCATACCTTTTTTTTCTTTCTATTTCTCAGCCTAGGAAGTAGATCTTTTAATGTACACATTTTAAATACAAATCTTTTCATCTCTGATGTGAACATTCGTCCTGTTTTGTTTGATAGGCCTTTAATCCATTATTCAGAGTTGTTGCAATCAGCAGGCAACTGTGTTCATAGAATCAAAGAACCTCCAGGTTATTTCAAAGGAAGATGTGAACTATATTTTATTTAGCAATTCATGTGCAGTACATTGCATTAAACATTCACCATGTTTGTCAGAGGCAAAAAGGGGAAAAGAGGGGAAAATCTTAGACTTCTGAGATCTCTTTACAGATTTCTGAAATATTCAACCACAATGAGATTTTTGCTTCTGTAATTTCAGTTGTCTTCTTGCTTCTACCCTCATGAAGCTCGTTGGGGGTTTGGTTCGGCTTGTGAAGATGTGCAAAACAATGTCTTCTATTCTTCTTATGAAAAGCTGACTTACACAAAAAATAAAATTGAAGATTCTCTATCAGAAAGAAGTTATCTGCAGAAAGTGAGGTAGACTAAAGAACATGTAGATATAAAGTGCAGGACCATTTAGCAAGTCTTTATCTTCCCTGCAAGGTCCTACATGGAAGATAGAATGAACCAAAGAAGGAATGAACTATTCCATCTTTGGTACTTTCTTTCCTTCAAATAGAGCATTTCAACTTACATTTAGGGAGCATTTCAAGTTACGACATAGTATTAATGCACTACTTAAATAAAAAGGACTGGCAGAAAAGTGATAATTAGTTTTACAAAGGAACACATGCAAGATCTATGTTTTAAGCATGTAGTTTAATTCCAATGTGGAAAGAAGAGAGTTTTTTCAGAAAACAACCTAATAAAATGAAAATGATCTTATGCTATAGAGAACAGGCCTTACCTTAAATTGCTTGATTTGAACCTAGAACTTGAACCCTGGCTACCCCATACTGCAGGTAACATTTTCCATTGTCAGGTAGTAAGCTCATACTGTTTCCTATATCAGAAAGAAGCCCATTATCAGGAAGAAGGATCTTAAATCTGTCTCCTAAATCCCTGGCTATTAGGATATTTAGCCAACAAAAATTTCATTAAAATGTAAACATTTCTGATTTTTTTCTTATTTTGAACAAATTAATGTTTTCTAGTGGAAGAACACTTTGTAGAAAAACTCTCAATTCCCTCTATAAATAAGATTAACAGGCACTTTAATTATAAACCATAAATTTGCCTTGTTCTGGTGCCTGACAGAAACATGAATCATACCCTGAGGGAAATAATGGATTGTGTGGCTGTTGCTAATGATTTGAGAGAAAGTTTTTAGGAGAACTCTATCCCTCACAATTTATATGTGCCAATAGACTGTTCCCATCATCCACCATTTCAAAATATTACAAAAGCATTACAGTAATAGTCTTTTAAAGTCTCATACTTTGTCTGTACAGGCCTTGGAGGAGAGTTGAGAAACTGAACAGCTCTATCTTCTACAAATAACAAGTTAGAGGATGCGTAACCCAAGCTCAGGATAGTGACAAATCCTAGCTGTCTTTATGGTGTACAAAGTTTGAGCATTTCTAGAAATGACTTCTCAGCTGACTTGTTTATCAAATTTTGACCACGAAACAGTACTGGAAGTGCAGCTGAGGTACAGGTCAGCAGTCTGGGACAGGGCTGCAAGTCCTGTCTGCCCACATCAGGGCTCTGCTTGAAGCTAAGCAAAAAGAATAGTATAGGCTGTAATTTTCTGTCTGTTTGAGTTTTTCAAGAAGTATAAATGAGAAGAAACTTGGGTCTTGAACCCACAGCGATGATTCTGGGTTCAGGCTTATATTCAAGAAGCAGTATATTATAGCCATCGTCTTCTTCAAACGGCTCTTTCTAGATTTAATACTGATTTCATACCATGGAAACTGGCCTTTGACCACATTTCACTTTTCCGATTACTATCTCCCCACAATCGTCAAGACTATTAGGAATGATAAAATGATCTTTCAAATACACACAGGCCCTCCTTTTCTCTTGTCAGAAAATCTGATGCTTAGGTAAGAGTAGGATAATAAAGCCAGGACTTCGTTATCATAGTAGTTTCTTATGTATTGACTATGACAGAAAAAATCTAGACCATACAACATATGCAAAGATTTAATGGTTATCGGATATTCTTGAGACTAACCCTTGGAATTACTGTAAAACCACTCTAATGATATAAATGAAATGCAACGAGTGTAAGGTGTGTTCGGGAAGATTCAGGTTGGCATTATAAAAAAATTAAACCTGAAAGGACTGAAAAGCCCCAGAATATATTGTCCAGGGAAATTGACAGTCTAAATCATTGGAAGTTCTAAGAACAGGTTGGACAAATCCTTGTCAAGAACAGTTTAGGTATTGTCAATCCTGCTTTTGAACAGATAACTTCTCAGGGTCTCCTATAACTCTGTTTTGTTGTTCTATGATTTTACATCCATTCCATTATTTTAACTGGAGTTTATTCTAAATGTCTGAGAGTCATCCTACCCTTTTCCATTTGGCAGCCGCAGGAGTATATGTTTAGTACCAATTCATTCAAAAATTAGGAAGTTCTGCTCACATTTCTGCTTGATAGTTTTTTCCCTAAGTTGTCTTGATCTAAGGAAAACCTCTGAAAGTCTCAGTATTGTTTGGGATAAAAAATCTTTATTTGATATTTAGCTTAAAAAGAAATATAGGTTACACCAAATTTCTAATTTTTTTAATTCTTTATGCTTTCAGAATTTCTGTCAAATATTCCTTGCACAACTGGGATAAAATAGGTGTTTCAGGGAATGAAGTGTTATTATTTCTGTGTTTAAAACACCTGTGAGTAAAGGTCTCTGTGCTGTGGGACTATCACATTTTTCAGACTAGCTCCTTTGCGCAGTAGATGTAGGTGCAGTTTTCTTTGAAATTCATGTCCAGACTGGATCAATTACATATATTACAGCCTGCAGGAGAAAGACCTTCTGATAAGTATGGAGAGTCTGATTTGAATTAAAAAGTTGGATCTTTTATTAAGCGGAAAAAGAAAACTGCTTTATTTCTTCTTGATGATTCTGCTGAGGGCACTCTGGGGCTTCTGCAGCATGACTGCTATCAGACCAATGCCCTAACAATCATTGATCAATCAAATGCAGAGGCATATAATAACCATCACTTAATATAAAATTAGTCATCTTATGTTTTCACCAGGAAGTCTATTTCTACTGTGTATTTTTCCCTCTAACTTATAATCTTTCTAACATTAGTTCTTTGCTTGAAAATTACAAGCTTTCTGTAACATGCAGACTATAAAAGTAGCAGTTTTAGCCACTGTAATTGGGGGAATACATTAATACAAACAGATAATAGTGAAGATGGAGTAAAGAGAGTAAAGAAACAGAAAGAGAAAAGAAAGCATGAATAACAAGTGAAATACACATACAAATTTAGCTTCACGCGTTTTCATAAAGAAACAAATGTATCCAATTTCTATACCTTTTGTCATTTCTACCACTTTCTCAACATTTTCTATTTTACAGTAATTTTGGTATAGCAATATCCACCTCACTCTTTGAGGTGCTCTAATACTGAGATTCCTTGCAGAAAGAATACTAGTAGTAGATAAGGTTTTAATTCTGGCATCTTTTACACATCTTTTTTCTGGAACAATATCAGACTTCTATACCATATAGTGCTTTATCTGAACTGATCCAACTTTATCTTTAAACCAATCATGACTATTCTTAATTCTCCTATTGGAACCATATTGCAGAACATTATTCATTCAACAAAGAGAAACTATCCATGCAGATCACATACTTTACATTTAATTGACTAATTTTTGCACTAATTATTCTTGTGCCCAAATTGTTAGCGTAACTCTTTTTTTTTCCCCACTACTAATCCTAACTGATACATTTTTGAGAAGAAATACTATAAGTTTTTTACTTTTATATTATTCTATTAACCAGCCAAAAACTTTCTAAAGATACTTAGAATGGACTGGTTACTTAGCAGTTCTGTTCTGGATACAGTACTTATAAAAATTCTATCTCTTAATTATCATAATGAAGATACTTCTTCTAAATGACACTTGTATTTTAAGATCAGTATTTATCGAGAGACTTCAGGAGAATTACCAACTAAAGTCATACAGGATTGTTTACAGTAAACTTTAATATTTGAATACTCCATACAAAGAAACCCCTAATAGCATGCCACTAAGTTTTCACTCTTGAGTAGCTAAGACTGGAGAATTACTCTGAGATTATTTTTTGCATGCGGATGTCCCAAATGATACAGTGCTGCAACACATAAAAAATAGTATGAACAATTTATTAGATACTAATAAGAGAAATCAGACATCATTACACAATATTTTTTATCTTGATCAAGTCCCTGAGCAAGAAAATATTTCCAATTACTTTTGCAATTTTAGGGGATATTACAGCATGATATTTTGTTTGCTTCTGTTTCAGAAAAAAATGCTTTTAGTTTTTTAGACATCAAGTCCTGACATAAATAAGTGAAATAAATTCAAAATTAGATTCTGTTTCAAAATATGTATTTATAATAGGAAATAGACTTATCTAATTTTCAGTGTAATTTACCTGGATAAATTGAAAATACAATTTTTTTTTCACAAAAAAATAACAAGATGTTTTTCTTTTATAATATGTAGTCCATTAAAAGATTTGTTTGAGGAGGGTCATTGTATTTTTATTTATTTTATATCCTGATCTGTGTATGTGTATCACTATGTATGCATACACGGAGATAATTAAGGCACAAGGTGTGTATATATGTGTATGTATAGTACACTTCCCCCCCGCATTGTATCCATCTTCATGGATAGCATACTGATAGTTATTGTCTCCCGGTATGTTTTAATTTATGATCTACATAAATCAATTTAATTTCTTACCATCTAAGGTATTCAGCAAGTCACTTAATTTACTTGGAAGCTAATGTGAAAGCGATACATTTATATTCAGTACATATAGTTCTTAAATAGTTTTATTGTGCAAGAAAAAATTTTTTTTTAAATGTACAACTGCATATCACTCCCACTGTAAAGAGACTAAAGTATTCAGGGGAATTAACCTACAGCGTATTGGAATAGATCTGTTAGAATAAGTCATTTTGGGGCAAATCCAGGAATGAAAAAAATTCTGGCTCTGGGTGAATAAGTACAGTTGACACTCTCTCACTCTTTCTAAGTAGTTGTGTGAACATCATAGTTGTAATGTACATTTGATCATTTAAGAAATGTTAAAATCCACTTTAGAACATTTGTGTTAAACATGATTGTGCTGTCATTTTTCCACTGGGAGAAGTTTATAATCAAATAATTGTAAATTACAACATACAATCACTCTTCTGCTCTGGTTATACCTCCATTTTGGGAGAGGAGATATGGATGTGAAAAGAAATGAGTGTTTGCAGACTTTGATTTAATAAGACAGCAAAGGATACAGGAAAAGACATTTACTGTTATGCCCTTCATAACAGGAAAAAAGTGTTTACTTCCATCTTCAGAAGTTAAAATTAGCTTATGCTGACTTCAATAGCTGAAGAAGTACTCCTATAAATTCTATACCTCAGCTTTAAGACTTACTGCTCGAAGAGAAGCATTCATTGCTTTTTAATGCATCTGATGGTGTGGTGGTGCAACCCCCCTTGCCGCTCTCAGGCCTCTCGATACTTGGCGTGATTCCCTCTCCACCTGGGCCACATATTAACACCGTGACCAGAACAATACAGAATGGTCTAACATTAAAGGGAAAATGGTGGAGAGCAACGAACTAGAACACTAAGGCAACCCCTTGGTGTATCTGGTTCCCATGGCTCCTATCGTTTGAACATAATAACTTTAATAGATCATTCCTGACAACATATGGATGGTGGCCACAGTGAGGGGGGTTACCAGGACCACAAGTCCTAACGAGTTCTGGGCTTGTGCAACCAGTGGAAAGTACTGAACTATTCCATTGTCCACACTGGGCTGGAGTGGAAAAGTACCTGACGAAAATCAATTATCTCGGATCCTATAAGTAGCGATTCTAATGAAGACCCTTTGAGCGCTTCTGGATCGCAGCGGGCTGTGGCCAGGACCTCCCCTGTCAGGTAAAACTTCGCGAGGACAACAAGACCAGGGCGAGCGACTTTCTCTCTCTCGAGCCTCAACAATCGCCCGTTGAGGAATGCCGGTATATTGTGAGTATTTACTCTAACTCAAAAGGGGAATTTTAACTATAGACCGGTCTCTCTCGTTTCATCCACCTCTCCATTTATATGTTTGTGTGCTTTGGCTTTATGGATGTGGATGTTCTTCTATTTTCCGTGCACGTGTAGGGGTTAAAAGGGATATCCACTGATTCAATAAGTCGTGTGTATGCGCGCTCATATGCTTTGTTTATATGTATATATATTTTAATCTGAAATCTGTATGTTTCTACTGGTTTGGGATACCTTATAGCAAGTTAGTGTGAATCTTGCCATCTTCGAATCTGTAATCAAGTCGCTGTTCATTTATTTAGTTAAATCACCTTTTCAAATCTTTAATTCAGTTAATGATTAAGTGCTGCTAGAACTCAATCCCTTGATCTACCTCCAATCACAAATAAATCAAATTGCTGCTAAATCATAACTGTGTCTGATACTTCCATCCCGCGACAGATGGTACAAACACTGCTTTTGTGTTCCTTTAAGGCTGAATATCTTGCAAAATCTTTTTGGTTGAGAACAGTAGAACATAGTGCTGTGTGTCATTTGGTAATAACTTCACGAATCTGAATTTCCATCTGTAAGCACACTGAGAAACTTGTGTCTAATTTTGCCTGTAATTTTCCTTGTAAGCAGTTTGAACTTGGCCTGGCAGCAAAACTCATCTGCTCTTTTATTTTATTAAAAGACGAATCCTTGCCATTTTATCTACTTAATCTCAGCCATATGGCATCACAACATACCCTAACAGGAGAGACAGAGCTCTGAGCGTGCTGGCTAATATAGGTGTAAATGTTGGGTTTTTTTCCCTGGAAGAATGAGAGAGGATACTCTGAGCTTTACTCAACAATGATCCCACGTGAAAGCATCATTGATGGATGGATATCACACTTAGCCTTCAGTTCAGTCACAAGATTGGCCTAAATAAGAGGGACCAGCTTTCAACTAACCGCTTGGTTATAGGTTAGATACAAGATAGTGGATGAATAAAATGAAGCAATGGTGAATTAATTGGCTTGTAACACATGAAGAATCTGAATATCCTATAGCTTTGGCAGGCATGATACTACTCATTCAGTGATTGTGTCTTGCTAGAAGAGTGTCTAAATGCTATTAGTAATGGATTTTCAAAAGTATCTTCTTTAACTGTGTTCTTTTGCTGCAGTAACATCTGCAAAGCTTGTATGAGCAGGACAGATACTAGTTGCTATGGTGATTAACTTTCTCGGGACTTCCTGAGGCTTTAAAAATTTATATTTAAACCTTGACTGTGCTTTGTTCTAAACCAGGAGTGTGAAAAATTACATTGACAAAGTTATAAGTTTGCCCAAGTAAGGCAAACAAGTGACAGTTTTCTCTTTGGAAAAAAAAAAAAAAAAAAAAAAAAAAAAAGTTGTTCTTTTACAGTCTTAGATTCTTGCTCAACTCTGCTGCTGCCTGCCTGCAGGTCACCGGCAATGGTAATCCCAGAGGTTCCCACCAGCACTAGCCAGCAGGTAACGTGATTGAAAGAGTACAGACTAGGCAGATGTAACCAGTTCTTAATGCTGCTTAATGAAGCTGCCTGACTCTTTGATGAAAGAATATGGAAGACAGGAGAGTAAGGATGTTTTGCCATCCTGGAGTATTTCAGAAGATCCAGAAGGCTCTTCCCATTTGCATAAGGCACTGCTTCTGAGAGGAAGTGGTTTCATTCTGCCTTCATGCAGCATTTTCCCTACGTGTGGGAAGTCAGGACCAGCAACCCAGACTGCTATCTGGTTTTGTTCCTTTTGTCCACTCATTATCACACCAGATAGTCACTAGAACTGCTTACTGTGAATAAGGTAGGCAGCAGGGTGGAATGATTCCCTCCTTGTCCTAGGCTGTCCTCTTTACTCACCTTAAGTGAACAGTTTGATTTGGCTTAAATTGTCCCACCATTCAACAGATAAATTTCTTTCCTGTGTACTAATCCCACTGAAATCAGTGAAACTAGTCTAGTAAGCATATGCCTGCCAGTGTAAGTCAAGAATGGTAAAAAGAGACAAAAAATATCAACTTGTAGTTGAAGAGGTAATTATTATTGGCTTGTTTTCCATATTAATTGATGAAAAGGCTGGTGTACAGAGAAGGAAGAAGTCACTTAAAAGCCATGTTTTTGGCTTGCTTCTTGATTGATTTTTCAGCTTCTTACCTCCCACCTGCTCTTTTGAAGTGCTACCTTTCCTAGCTCTTTCAGTTTAGAAAATATCTACAAATAGTTTTATAACTTTCATTTTGCTTTGCCTTGGAAACAGAGCTCTACAGGATATGAAGTTAATATGAAGTAAATCAAATCAAGAAACTGATGCATCTTGTGATCAGAATTAAATTAAAATAAATTAAACATTCTGAGTCATTAGCTTTCAGCATTCACAACTGCCAGGGTTCACCAGTCAACTCCATCCGTCCATAGCAAACAGCTGTTTCTCCAAAATGATAAGTCATATTTTTATTTAAAAAATAAATTATTGGAAAAAATAAATCTGCATAAACATACATAGTTATTGCCTAAGTAGAAGCATTAGATAGTATAGAACAACTTATTAGCAGTAAACGTGTCCAAGTGTAATACAAAATAGATGTAGAATTGCAGAGAAGACCATGGTTGTTCATAACATTCATTTATTATGTTGTATAGTTTTTACAGGATGACACCAAGGACTCTGCCATCTTACTCTCAGATGCATCCCAGCATAACCTGTAAAACACTTAAATTACATGTCCTACATAAAGTTTATTATAAGCAATCTGAAACATGCCAAAACAGAGGAAACACTATATAATAGATAACACGGGAGACAGAAAATGCAGAAAGTTTAGGTTAATGGATCATCTTCTGCAGAATTTGTGTGTGATGAGTTGAGCAACCCACAGGAATTTTTTTCCGCAGCTGTAAAATGACAGTAATGTTTGTCTATGTAACCAGAAAGTTATGAAGCTCAGTCTAATTGTACCTGCCAAGAATCTTGAAATTCTTGTATACAAGACACTGTATTATTTATTGTACTACTTCATCTTTTATGTAAAACAAAGTCTGAGATGTGAAAGAGTACATTTTAGATGTCATTGCTGTATATAATATATGTTATGCCGATTCAATTAATGTAAAATCAAAGGTGTTTGACTAGTGTTCATAATGCCAGAGCTAAACCTCCTTGGAATACTTTTCAATGGGAAATGTTCACAAAACTGTTTCATGCCTGCAATTTTGAAGTATTTCCTTTTTTTCGTCATAAAAGTAAAAATTAGTTGCACAAAGGTAGTGAGATATTAGGAAGCAGAAGTACTTCATCTCTGCACATGAGGCTTTTAGCAATTTCATTTGCCACCAGTAAAACTGGCAGGAATTTTGGGTAGAAAGCACGCCAAAAATGTCTCTTTATGTTATCCCAAATCCAAATTTTCCTGGGAACCCCTTTGCTCATTAAAGTTGTATTTTCAGTTTTTATCCTGAGGTGGGATGACAAAAGTTTCCATTATTTTAGAGGGAGATTTTAAATTTTCTATTGCTGTTTATACAGAAAGCTGTTAGGCAAGTAATAGACTTAAATTAAATATTTCTGAGTGCCACGCTATTGCACATGCCATTGAAGAGCCTTGATATAATAAGATAAACCAATAGATACATACATGGCACAGGCAGTTGCTCTGAATAGTGACTTATCTGAAAATCCAAGGACTTTCTATGTGTTTGACATCTTCAATGTAGGAATTTCAGTTGCACTAGATTACAAATGTAAAAGTATATTTTAACAATCCCAGTCACATTGCAACAAATTCTGCCTTCTCTGATATCTGTTCAACGTCCTGGGACTTTGTGAAAATAAGAGAAAATGTAGGCTAGAATGTGACAGGATATTATTCAGAGAATTTTCACCCATCCGTCTTCTTCCAGCTCACATTACATTGATGTCATTTTTCTGGGAACTGTTGTTGAGGAAATGCCATGGCATATTATATAATTATACTTTTATTTCACAATATTTCTATTCCAAGACTAGAAGGATGAGGGGAAAGATGTCACCTTCTAGTAGCTCTGCCTATGGATTTGAAACAATTTGAAAGTTATTTTACTAAGATCAAAACCCATAAAAAAATTTTTGCACTGAAACCTTATGATAAGGAGCTACATTTGTAGGAAATGCACAATATTTTATGGAGAAACCAAAAGAATTTTCAATTGCAGAAGATTTTAAAAGGACCAATTTATTTTTTAAAATACTGTACTGTTAAAGATGTATGTTTTCCCACAGTTAAAATTCTAACAAGTTACTTTTCTACACTAAGGGATTTTGGTTTAAATTTCCAGCAGGCACACATACACATTGTGCTTTGCAACCTGCAACACTGAACTCTGCTTATTGTGAAATCAGACCTCATCTGGAAAATACACTTTTGTCATTATAGCCAATTACTTCAGGGTTTCTTTTCTGTTGATAAGTACTCTAATAGTCTAATTCCTCTCAATTAGTTATAACTTGACAGTAGCAAAAGAGAGTTTAATTCTTGGGCTGAAGGAATGGGAGATGAGGACAGGAAGATAACAGTATAAAGGTTTTGTCACATGGCATATGCTTGGCACCTACATTTCTACATTTACTTTCTGCTACTGCTCCAAATGAACTTCTTTTGTCTTCCTTATTCCCAGTATTCATCTCAGATGCTTTGAGAAGGTTTAACTGCAACTTAAACACTGAACATTACAGCTGCAAAATCCAGGTGCTCCATTGTGATATACATTTTTCTAGCAACAGCATCTGGACACTTGGCTGGCTGCACCGTGGAAAGCAACTGGCTCTAACATTGCTTGTATTGGCATCCGAGGAATTGCCTAAGGATCACTCTGCTGTGGGGCTGGCTGGGATATGCTGCCCAGCTGGAGGCCGTAGTCCTTTGATAGGCCTGTCATTGTCAAGAATTTGTTCAAGTTTATATACCTAAGAATAAAATCCTGTTCAAATTTCTCATGATCTCTTCCACATGTAAAGCCCTATTATGGTACAAAGGAGCTTGCCCAAATTCATTGGAGTTGAGATATAAGGAACTTTTAAAGACCCAGTACTTTGACTAACTCTTTCACAATCCATGTAGTGCAGAATATGCCGCAGAAAACTGCATTTCTGTCTTACGTTAACCTTTTATTCCAAAATAAAATTGTTGTAAGATAACTGATTTACAGTAAAAATGAAGAGACTTTAATCTGAAATGTAAAAAATAACCCCACAAAACAAAACCCAGAAAACACCACCACAAAAAACGTGAATTGTTAAAGGAAATAACCTGAGCAACAAAGATTGGCAAAGTCTTTCAAGCACACTTCTTATGGGCATATGAACTTGTGACTGGAAATATTTCCTTTCACTCAGATGTTCAAGAATATATACAAGAAGTTCAGAAAAAATCTGGTAAAGAGGTGAAAGAAGCTGTGTAGTTAAGAAGATTAATAATATTTGCTCTATGCATGTAATACGACTGGAAAAGTTTTTTTTCTCTTCAATCAATAGTATATTTTGTAAATTTATTTTTGTCTGGTATCTTTTTTTTTTTTTTCAAGTTACAGACACTCAATAGCAACCCACACCACAAACCCAACAGTTTTTGTTCCAGAGTGAGAGCACAACTCAGAGCTGTTCTTCTATGTGCAGAGGAAATGGCTGGCAAAAGGGTTGTGTGAATATTATTAATAAGCCTATATATGCTCTTTTCCTCCCTCCAAAGACTGCTAATATTTCTGAGCTTCTCCAAGTATCTTCTTCTACATTCTATAGCTAGAAACTTCCCTAATTCCAGCAAAGAGCCACACTGTTAATTCTAAACCATTTGTTTGGAAACTGTCCTACACAAATACCTTGTGAGAGCAGAGAAAAGGGTGCAGAGGTCAACTGACGGCTCTACTGCAGTTTACTGGCATCTCAATTTCATGTAGCCTGCAAGGCAACTATACTGAGCCTAATGTCAAACTACAAAATGCATAGATATGCAGAAATGTCTTGCATATGTAGCTGTTAGTAAAAGGATTCTCTTTACAGGAAAATCTCTGGATTTTTTTTTCTGGAAAATGTCAGATTATTAGTTAATATGACAGGAAGAGACAAAAAAAAAGAAATTAAAAAATCATTACCTAAATGCAATTCTTTGGCTTCAGTTGTGTGTCAAAATATGTGAAAAACTCCATGCAGATCAGACAGACCTCCTGGTAAGGACAATATTATTACCATTTTGAGAAGGGCCACAACCTGTACAAGTTCCCAGACCAGATTAATGAACAAATGCAAATTATGGCTGATTATTTTTGTAGGAAATAAGTTAGGAAGAGGTGCAGAGAGTACCTACCATAAAACCTGGAATAAGGTTAACATTATGGTATTCCTGTGTCTGGAGTTTGGTATTTGTTGACCGTGGACAATTTTTCATTTAGATCGCACATCCACAACATCACTCCTTTTTTTTTGGCATTTCTGTGCTTAAATCCCTATAAAAAGAGGCAGGCTCTATATTTAGGACCTCTGAATACATCGTCGGGGCATATAGATTCTCCATTAACTACATCTATCTCTTAAACTCCTAACTGAATCTAGGCACTGTAATTTCCTATTTGTCACTTTTTCGACATTTCAGTATCTAGGATATCTGCTGGTGATCTGAATGAGGTCATAACTTCCATTACTTGCACTTCTTAACACTGAAAAAAGAAATTACATTTGGTACATCAAAGACATTCTGAGACACTTTGTCCCATGATGTTCTTTGATGAACCTATAAAATATTTTATGAATGTTTTCATGAAAAGTTATCTTATAGAAACTACAAAGACTATGTATTAATATATTACTCATTATTTCTCCAACTCTTTCTGAATCTGCTTAGGAATTCTCAGGTGAGGTGAACAGAAAAGAAGTCCATTCACCACTGCTCATGATCTGCTTTGTTAGGCAACCATGTGATAACCAGAATACCATTACATTTTCATAATGTTACTTAAAACCATGCTGGAAAACTGCATTAAACTCAGGAAGCAGGGGAGCAAAGAACAAGACATTTTTTCCATCTATTCATATACCTGGAACAGTAAATTAGGAACTACATTCAATGCTTTAATGATGCAGTCAGTTGCCCAAACAAAGCTCAGACCCACCCAGGTTAATGGAGGTGCAGAGCTGTGTGTGGGCAGCTGTACCACTTCCAAAGTTTTCAGGCCACATGGATCTTTGGTAAGAAAGTGCAGCTAGGAATAAACTGGCATCATGTAGATGTAGTCCCTTGAACACTGAAGCCCTGGATCTAAACCCGCTGAAGCAAAGTGATCCAACAGAGACTCATTCCAAGGGGTTTTGCTGAGTTGTCTAGCCAGGCCAGCTCCCAGGGAATCAGTCTTTCACACTTGATCTCTTGTGTCCATTAGGGAAGTAGTGCCTTGGCACTTCCCAGAGGGCATTCTAGTGCAGTGCTAGACATCAGCTGAGACTCAGTGCTGGCAAGGCCAGTCTTGCTTTAACGAGTCACTTTGTCCAAATGTGGGGAAAGTAGAGCAGAAACCCAAGTGACTCTGCAGGAGCCAAACTAAATCTGGCATGGCTATTGCTGACACAAAGTTCACAAGCCTGCCTCACCAAAACTGGTCCTTTGCAGATACACAGAGGATAGGAGCTCTCCATATAGCTCTTTCCAGTGGCCACGTAAAATTTTCTGTTGCTAATGGTCTCTGGCCCACACTTATTGGCCAGCTGTTCCAGGGATTGTTTGGCAGACTGAAATTTGATATGGACAAAGGCGTGCCAGGAGCTATTTGAAGAGCTTAACAGTTTAGGCGGTGGAATCCCAGTGCATAGCAATATTACCCATTGCTGCCTAATTTACTACTATAGATGCTACGTATTTTCTAGATTTAGCCATTAGCCCAACTCCGTAGTATTCAGATTAGTGGAAAGTTGATTTCAGTTCACATCAGGCCAATAACTACTACTTCCATATGGTATTATTTCATTGTGCTATTTTGCTTTTGTACAGCTTTTAGAAAATAATTACCTTAGGTGAAATACACATTGCAGAATTTTGCCGGTATAACCGAATTAGAGCTGTGGTTAAAAAAAAAAAAAAAAGGGGGGGAAAAAACTGAAGGATGATCTCTGCGGCTCCTGTTGCTGTGATAGAAAGTGTCCTTTCTGCTGAAGCAGCAGAGACATCACCAGTAGCTATATTGAAATACTTTAATTACTTTAATCTTCCAACGGGCTTTACAGAAATACTTGAAAATAGAATTCAGCAGCTTTGTTAACATGAAAAGTTGCAGCTGTCTTTTTCCTTCTTCTTCTGCAGAGTGGACGAAATAATGTAATAACACCTTATCTGATGTAATCCTTCAACACTTAGTCTTTTACTATTTAGATATACATGTAATTTTCTATCATGATAATTCAGTATGATAGTAATGGGGAAAGAATGTAAGTTCTGAGTAGCGCTGGTGCAGCACTGTCTAGCTTCTTGTAATTAAAGAGAAAAAAAAGGAGCACTTTTCTTATCTGATTTGACAGGACTTATGCAAATTCTGTGCTCAGCATTCAGTCCATCAGAAATGCATGGTTGCTGCAGCGTTTCAAAAAGATTTTGTACAACACTTTGTGTCTCCTGTACTGATTTACATCATATTTTAATAAAGACTAATTTCTTGAACATATAGCAATAAGAAGAGCTTCAAAAGCACAATATCTTTCAAAATATACTTGAAGTAGGCATTGGACTTAATTTGAGATAATACACAATTGTAGATGTTGCGTCCAAGACAGTAAGATTTACTGACCATGATAAGAGCTTTTCTCTTAATTCTTCAATAGTTTGTAAGATTAAAGAACATGAATTTGTACTAGGTTTAATGAATTGTTGGTACACATTAAACATGGCTTCTCTAAAATCATGCATTTGCAGATCAATGACTGAAATAACAAGCCATCTATTTTACTAGGGGTCTTTTTTTCTGACTCTTGTCTTGATTTTCATGTTCATATTAGGTTTGAAACCTGGCAGTTGTAGACACTTAAAATTTATCTGCAGGAAAGTGCAATAATGCCTATTTGTTGATTTCCAATGAATAAGCTATATGAGTCCTCCCTGAACTTTGTCTAAGAAATTTGTCTGGCTGGAGTTCGATACATATGTCTTTTAATGCCTTTTGGGTTTTGTTTGTTTGGGTTTTGTTGGTTTTGTTTGTTTGTTTGTTTGTTTGTTTGTTTGTTTGTTTTGGAAGACTTAAAATAAAAGATATACAAATGTAAAAAGGCTACCCCATGGACAAAATGTGCAGATGAGTACCAAACATTCCTTGGATGCTACATAGTGGCAAGTGAATTATAGTGATGTGTCAACATAATATTTCTAATCCTGGCAGTTTTTATATAGACCTTTGTTTAACAGAACCTCTCCAGAACTCAGTGGGTGAAGTGTTCTAACAAGAAGGTAGAAATTAACACATCAGCAGAGGTATTTCCCATGTGTGTTGGTGCTGATACAGATTTTACATTTGTGGAATATTTAGGTGTACAAGAAACAAGAAATTCAAAGAAAAATGGTGGAAAGAAATATGCAAAAAGCACAAATATGTCATGCCTAAGTATGTCGTGGACATCTTGCCTACTGTAAGTGACAGCTCTTATAAATTTTGCTTGATCTGATCTTAATAAAATAATCTTTTTTCATTAGCTTTTGCTGCAGCAAATTATGAAGGATTTAGCAATAGTATGCATTCTTTGCAGCAAAATGGGGAGGCAGCTGAGGCATTGTTGTATAATAAATCACCTACAGCAGATGTTGCTCATCTCAGGGAAATAATGTATGAACTAGAGGACATACTGAGAGAGATTCTACCATATGGATGCAAACCTTAATAATCCTTCCAAGTATGAAATTCCCATGGGCTCAGATCTTAGATCCATGTGTGTAAAAATTGGCAGGACTGGTTCCCTCTTTTAAAAAATATGAGGTCCAAGAGAAGATTTTGCATGTCGTTTCTATGTGGATACAGGATGGTGGTTTTCACAACTGGTGAATGAGAAGCAAAACTGAGTTCAGACTTACCTTGAGAGGAGAAAAAAGCCCCTAACCACCTACGTTTTTCTCTGGTGGATGATCCAGTTCGGAAAAGAGTCAATCCTTTATCTTTAACCTGTAAAAATAAAGTTAGAAGAAGTTGTCAATACAAAAATTCTATAGGAAAAGCTGATCTGTTTCCTGCTTTAAGCTCTCCCACAGTAAGAAACAGAAACTTGGTGGGTCTAATATTTTAAAAGCTAGATCAATTAAAGGAAGTGATATTTAGTGAAGGGAATGGTAATTCCTTAACAGTTTTTCTGTAGGAGATCATGTTTTTTCTGGACTGTATAGATAGTGCTAGAATAATTTTATAACATTATCAAGAAAAAAAATTAAGATATTAGTAAATTAACAGAAATAATGAATCTTCCTTGAGAGCACAGATCTGCATCTTTTTATTTCTAATTGCATAGCTGTAGTCTGGACACTTTCACTTTTCTGTAAGTTACTAGATATTGACATAAGCAGTATGGTAAAATTGGCAAAAGCAGAATATGAGCTAGCTCTTACACAGTGACATAGTTTTAAGACCTGCATTTGATTTGTAGTAACATTCATAAAATATACATGACTATTTCACCTTATCTTTAGCTCTAAAAAGCATTTTGGCAACTGCATATCAAGCACATACATATAAAATCCCTTTTAAAGAACTTTTCAAGATTGTATTAAGCAGATATTTTATTACTGCCTTGAAACAACTGTAGGAGAGAAAGTTGATCGTGTCTACAAAAAGGAGTATCTTAAGCCCGAAATACATAATATTCTTCTTGTAGACAATGAATTTGTGACAAACGACCATCAACCTCTCTTGCCTGTGGAACAAGATATGAAACTCTGCTTTGAAGTTAACAAGCTGCATTACTCAGTTTCTCTAGCTGTCAGGAGATTTCTGCCCTTGATAATAATGACCATCTAATTCGGTTCCTGACTGCCATTTCTAAAGTTTGGATCAAGAATGTGTCGCAGTAACACTGGTCGAGAGAGCACGGTTCCTGGCAGCCACTGAGGAAGCACAGCCTGTTAGAGTTCTGGGGTTCTAACCTGCAGGTTTTGAGTACAGGTAAAGCACTGAGCTCCTAAAAGCTTGAATTAGAGGTTTTGGCAGGATTTTTCACACTGTTGTTTGGCAAGGTCATTTGCTCACGGTGATGCCCTTTCATGCAACAAAGCAATAAAAAAGAAAGTGACTGTGTCCTCAGAGGTGGATATATTTGGACAAAAGCACTGAAAGACTTTGTATGTTGCTTCTGGAAGTAGTCCAGTGAAGTTAAAAGGGTATAAAACTCGGTGCCAGCCTTCATTTTTATCTTTGTGTCTTTGCCAGGTACAGTGGTTTTGGTCTTTGTTCAGTGGCTCAAGCGGTTCCTTACATTGGTTAGCCAGAGGCAAGGAGAGTCCTAAAAGTTAACTGATATTATTTCTCACCTCTCTTCCTTCCCAATCTACCCGTGCAATCTTTGTATAAGGGTCAACATTCTCTTCCTCTTATTGATTTGTTGCATGCTTTCTTACAATCAAGGAATTCATATTAGAACTCAACTTATGGCTAATGTGGTAAGATGCTTGATAGGAGTCCTATGCTACATGAGAGCGAGTCTGTTAGGAAACAAAGAACAATCCTCAAAACTTAAATCCTGAAAAAAATAGACTGAAGACTGAAACCAGAGTGGCACAGCTTAAAAAGACCAAAAAAAGGATACTTTTAATTTGATTTCTGAACAGAAAACTATTTCTAAATCTGTCTTTTCATGAAGAAAATGTCAGTGATTTTAAAAACTCACTTTCCTTTAAATTTTCCTGCCAGCACTGTGATTTAGGTTGCTTATTTTCTTCCTTCCCAATGAAGTAAGCAGGACAACTGCATAAATTTATTTTTCCTTGCAAAGCCAGAATAATTAGGTGTCTATATGTCTATATATGTGTGTATATGTAAATGTATATACATTCTTAAAAACAAAGCCCCCCCCTGGGCTTCATCACAGCAGTCCAGTTGTTCATACCTGTAAATTAGGTGTCTATATGTCTATATATGTGTGTATATGTAAATGTATATACATTCTTAAAAACAAAGCCCCCCCCTGGGCTTCATCACAGCAGTCCAGTTGTTCATACCTGTAAATGAGTCTCAAGGCTGTGGAGTTGGAGAATTCCCAATCTCTTTTGAAATTTTTTGAAAAACTGACATGTTGCTGGTAGACAAAACGTCCTTTCCTCTCACTCAACCACTAGTTGTACGTCTGCCCAAAATTATAATAAAAGAAGGAAGACACACGTGACTATTTTCTCTAGTAACAGTATTATTATGATCATTTTCTGACTCCTTAATCTCCATGTCCCTTTATGTCACAGTGCTGCAAGTAGGATCCATTTGATCTATATAACACTGACCCAGCATAAAAATAATCAAAGTGCATTAATCTCTTTTTTGATCAGAAGACACTACATTTTCCTCCCCCTCCTTCAGAAAAGGTTCTTCATTCAATCTATGGTAAGAACTTTTAATTAAAATATTTACATTACAGTTTTTAAAGATAACTTATTTTGATTCCTTTTTAGAAAATTTTTACCTCCTACTTTTATCCCTGAGGAGAAAAAAAACTGTTACAACTTTTGTAAATTTATTTTTATTCTGAAGTATAACTACAGAAGTGTCAAAATAATTAGGTCGAGTGGTGGCAATAAGCCCAACAGAAATAAACAGCTCATCTTGTGATTTGCCATAAGATATTTCAACTGCAGTTCACAGTTTAAATTTTGTTAAATTTATGCCAGCTAGTTTCATAAACTGAAAACAAGAACACTTTTAATGTTATGTAATACATGCATTACAGATTTTTGTCTTTGTTTAAGATGATGTCAAATCATTAGCTCTGTCCTCCTTCCTGCCCTTTCCTAAAACAGCTGAGGAGGTAATCTGTCTAACCTCAACAGTCTCTGAAAATTAAATGGAACAAAAGATGTTGGAATGACTACAAATTTGAAATTACCCTGGCCATAAGGCCAATTTTTATTAGGCAGACAGGGTAATGCTTTCAGCTAGTGTAAATCATAGAGTTCTATTGACGTGTAAAATATGTTTTTTACAGGATAATTATTTATGTTCGCACCCTTTACTGTTAACGATCTGCAAAACATCTTTTATAAAAATACATGTAGACATATACATATTCGTACACATGCAAATATGTGTTTGACTCATATTTTTTTTAAATAACATAACATTTAGGGAACGTAAACCACAGTAAGGAAGGCTATAGTTATGCCTCCGCTTCTCTGCCAGGTACCAGTATTAAAGAAATTGCATCAGTCTCCACTATCAAACTGTGTTCAAACACTAAAGATGTACTGGGAATTCCATCTTTCTTGAAAGCAGTCCTGAAGTTCCCTCCCAAACTGGATAAAGAAAGGGAAAACACAGCCAAGTTCTTGCTTTGGACTGGTAATCTTGACCTTGATGTCTGAGAATCTGAAAGAAAGGAGAGATAGAAACTCTTTATCCCGAGCGTCTCAGAACTATGCTTTGCAGAGGTTTTGCCCTGTTACCATATGTCTAGGTTGAGGTGGATGATAATATGAGTTCTATGCCAAAGCCATTAGCGCCAATATGAATTTATTTCTATTAGTGCCAACGGGCTTTGGATCAAAACTCGGCAGAGAGTCAGCAGTTCAGCTCCTCCACATCATAGTTCTGCATCTCTTGTAGGAAGCTGCTTCAGGTACCCTAAAACACTGTTATAGGCATCTTCACTCAGAAAACTCTGTGGGAGACTGATTTCCTCGCAAACCATCTTTAGTTTTAGTATCCTTGCATACTTACTCAGTGTGGGTATATTCTTCCTGTATGTTTTATTATGGATGATTTATGAACATGAAAAATTACAATATTTAGCAGGAAACTAGAATGCCACATAGATCTTGATCAATATGATGTATAAAAACTTCTTTGTCAGGAAGTTGTGTACAATCATTACTCTTTGCCATGTATTTCTTACTGTTCAGCAGAATTTTGGATGAAAGAGAGGTTAAAAGGAGGAAGGGAAGAAAGGACACAGAAATAGAAAATTGAAATTAGAAGTGGTATCTTAAGCATCAAAACATGTCCGAAATTTATTAATATCTTTGCTTAAAATCTTGATCCTGCAACAGTTAAGCGAGTATGTAATATACATGCATGCACTTCCCATGATTCTGTTGATTGACTGGAAATGCTCACATGGGTAAAGTCTGGCATGGGATTAAGCCTTTTCAAGAACATGACATAAATCCAACTAGTTGCTGGTAATTGATTTGTGTCCACATTCTTCCGCTGATATTGGTAATGGTGGTGAATTGATGTTTGGGCAGAGGGGACACACAATATTTTTAGAAGTTTTGGAAATGTCCCATGAGTCTCCCAACTTAATTTTAAAAGTAAACAAATACTGAGCTTTGGGAAGAGTTTTCCTTACTTTAAAGAAAAATATACTACTCTTATATGAAAATGTAAGTTGATTTGCCAATCAGAACAGACAAGACAGTTACTATGACATGAAATAAAAATGTCTGAATAATTTCTTTTTCTGGTTATTTCTCAGAAGCCTCATCTGTATGACCTCTGCAAGATTTTTGCTTCCTACAGCAGGCATTTTACTTTTTCTCCCATCTCCCCATGACTGTTAGTGCTACTGATCATAAAGCGATTAACCCAACTTGCAAAAATATATCAGAGCAGTAGAACTTTCACAGTTGGAGCTTATATCCTCTGCTCTTGAGACCCACAGGTTTCTGATCTGACAATCTGAATTAGAGAAAAAGTCTCTTTCCCCACCTTCTTTACAATCTGCTCCCTGCTTGCACATAAATTGAAATCCTTTATATTCCTTTGCTCCTGATAAAACTAGAAGAACAAACAAACAAAAAAACCCTCTAGTTGTATGGAACTTGTTCTATGTTTCTTGTACTATGGGAATTTTTAGATGTGTTCTCTAATTGGAATTAATAAATAAAACAACATTTTCCTCTAAACAGTAATTTATCTGGAAATCTGGAACACTTCAGGCATACTTGAGACTTTGAATAAATAATACATACAAATAATTATAGCACTAAGAAGAAATAATGTTTAATCACAGGAGAAATTAAATTTTAAGCATTTTTCTCACAGTTTTAATTTTAATTACTGTCGCTAGAAGTGACAAACCTGATTCAAAATCTAAATAGATTTTGAAGGGTTTAGAGTGTTCAGCAGCCTACATGATCTTCAATTTTCCCATTATATTCAAAAGAACTTCTGAATTCAGAGTATTTTGAAAAACGTGGCCTCCTCTTTCTGGAATCACGAGGGCAAGCATTCGGAAGCACCTACGGTCTAGTTAGCATCTCTCACTACAAGCCAAAGGGAGATGAACTGAAAACTGCCCTGCTTACTTATGCATCCCCATAAAAAATCTGGTCGACCAACGTAAGCCCTATATAAGGCTTATTAAATTTGATGAGAAAACTGCTGAGACACAAAGACTGGAAGCTGTTTGAGAAGGGAAGTATCATTCATGGTTTCTCTTTTCTCTGACTGCTTCCTAGGTATCCACTTTTGCCCATGAGAGCAGCAGGATAAAGGCTGAACTGGGTTCCCCGAGGTGCCGATCCCTCTCTCCATTCAGCAGCGGTGCAGCAGAGAAGGAATTACTTTAATGTGCAGCCGCGGTTTGAAATCTATGTGCCAGCCAAGAGAACTGCTATGCCCACAGGAGGAGTGAGTGGTAAAAGGGCACACCACAGACTTATTGCTGCAGGTGTACTCTGCAAGGTGTTCTCAAAGGCTTTGCACGATTTCTTCTCTTTGTGGAGCTCTATATTTGCCAAGGACTGGCAGTGCAACAGAAATGAAGGAAAATCAGGCCTTCAAGAAATGGCTCTCTTTCCTGGAACAAAAGAGAAAACTCTTCCAAGTGTTGTGAGATAACCACTGCTTTCATGGGCATGGATGGAGGATTGCGTATTTCAGGTGTAAACATGGTAAGGTGCATTTGTTCTGAGTCAAACTGCCTCAGAGGGGACAGTGAGGCACCAGATGTGATCTGAGCAAGATCTAACAGTCAAAAGAAATTATAACAGTAATTAAACCATAATAGCATAAATAGTAAGCTCAAAGTTCAATTTTGACATTGTTTTTCATCCTTTAAAATGACAGACCACAAATATAATGTCACAGAGTCAGACTGCCTTGGGGAGGACTCCTGTCTTTCAGATAAAAAATAAAGATTTTCCAGTGTTTTATTTTGATATGGACAATCCAGGAGAAGGACAAAAGTGGCATACACATCACTCTGAATCTATGCAAACATAAGCTTTGTTTCATGTGAGGAATGGAGAAAACTGCAGAACTGTCCTTACTTCAGATGAACCAGCTCACTAGCTTCTGAACAATTCAAACAGGTGTATCGTCTGTAACTCCACAGCATGTTTCCTGTATAATTATCATTATCATTATTATTATTATCATTGTCATAGTAACTTCAAGTCCTAATCCTGAAAGAGTAGTTCACTTCTCTACGTGATATGCAAACACAAGTGTGAAAAAGATGACCTTTATCAAAAGAGTCCTCCCATAACTATTCATTACAATTGTAGCTCATTTCTAGTTGCTACCAGCTGCTCTCTAGTACAGCAGTAATGACCGTCCACAGTATGGGCCACAGTAGATTTAACTTAGCGTTTCATTTTATAGGGATTGTTGCACAGAATTTCTAAATAAGTGATGTCTGTAATCAGTTTGTGTGGTTTCTCAGATTTAAACCTCTCTTAATTTCTGTTCATAATTTGGCTAGTGATTATTATAAGTATAATCAATCACAAGGTGAAAGATCATGAAGCAAAACCGCATTGCTTGTGTACTGTGCATGTTGTACATTTTCTAATACATATGTATTGTGTGACACAGACTTCTCATGTTCTTTGTTCTTTGTTGTATCTGCTCTATTATAGTCATTCCTTTCCAAATTAGGAAGATTATTATTAATTACTAGTTCAGGTAACAGGATTCAAACACTGCTGTTTATTGGAGGGACATGTTTTTAAAGTGAATATACCTGAGCTCTTTGTAGGTATATTTACAAAACAAAGTAAATCTCTGTAGAAATTATCTGATCCAACTCAGTAATTGCAAACTTTGGTTGACCTAATAAGCACATTTCATTTGTGTATGAACTGCAAATGCAGAAAAATACATTTATACCCCAAAATGTAATGATAACCACATAAAAGGAAGCTGTACAAGCCAAACACTAAGCTTGGAGATGTGGGAAGATAAAGTGGAGGATCTTAAGTTTGGAGAGGTGGGAGACTGGAGAAAGATTAGGAAAGGAAAACAATAGAGAGCTGGAGACAAGATTTTTGCAGCAAATTTGTGATGTTAAACTTTCAGCTGCTTAAAAAAGAGACTAGATTTTCCAGAAGGATGAACATACAGCAGCATTTATCAGGTGCTGAATTTGGCCATGCAAGCAGCTTTCAAACACCTATCACACAGGAGTTTGGGAGATAAAGAATATCCACATTTTGCCATACATTTTTATAATGTTTTTAGAATAATAGCTAATCCTACTGAGATTAGAATGGTAGTAAGAACATAATGAAGACTTCAGAAAAGAACTCGCTCCTCAAATTGACTGTGAGGTTTCACTGGTAGCAATATACAAGACTGGTGCCAATTCATCTCAGGAAGAAAAAAAAAATAAAAAAAAATAAATATTTCCATGCAAAGTTCTCTTCAGAATTTTCAGTTTCAGACCTCTGCTAGATTTAGTATTTATTCATACTTCATACATCTTAACTTTATACCAAGACATTTCATGGAAATTAAACCAACAATATGTGGTGCCATAGTTAAAATCATGCTTACATGATTTTAAACATACTTACAGTTCTGTTATTAATCCCACAATAAACTTAGTGATCACTGAACACGCATAATAATTAAAGTTCAGATATCCCCATTTACATACATATAGACCTGGATTCTTCTGTGTCAGTGCAATAAAGATTATTGCATCCATTTAAAGTAGATGTAGACTGGTATCAAGTTGGAACATTTTTTGGGCAAAATATATTTATGGCAAAGTAAACTGAGATAATTATGATTTATTGTGAACCAATCCAACACCTCTTAAAGCTTTGCAATTTTGATTTATATTTATGGTCAGGATTTACACCTTGCTTTTGAAGGAGTTTACCAACCTGGCAGACTTCAAGCCTGATTCACCTGCTCTGCAGGAATGGTAAATTCTTCATTTGACTTTAAAGCCATTTGGAGAATCAATTTTTGTTGTTTTCCCAAAATAGTTTTCCTTAAATTGGCAGTTCAAGTCACAGTCATATCAGATCATAATAGAATTTAATGACATGTTAGAAACTGTGAGATAGCTAGTTTCAGAAATTTAAATTGCTGCTTTGAGGTATTTTTGTGTTCATTTTTAGTTCTATAATATGCACATAGTACATGAAAAAAATGCCACTGTTGGGATATGTCTTAAAACTGTCATCAAGCTTGTCCCCTTTCAGTTTGAGAATAGTCAACCAGACCATACAGTATTTTCTTACAATATTTCCACCTTATTTCTTGTAACGTCTGCCATATTTCATCTAGATTAGAAGCTTGCATTCTAGAGAGCAAAAAGTAGTCAAACATTGTCCTCCTTCTTTATCAATGTTTCCCAGCAGTACTAATGTGACACAGTGCCGCACATTATGCAAATATGCGCATTTGTTTTCGTAGTCCCTTCACACTTTACAAACTCTTATGAATACTGTACTAACTTATCAAGGAATAATTGATTCACATAATATTTCATTAATAAAATAAAAAATTATAGTCTCACTTAGAGTGATCTGTACATTTAAAATCACCAAAAAAAGCAGAACTTCTTTGCATATACACATGTATAGCATAACAACCAGAAATAACCAAGATGTTATATGTAAACTGATTTATTTTCTGAACAGTTCAGGTAGTTAAATTATAAAATTAAATCATACCTTTTACTCAGGTATCCAGGTTGGTTCCGCTTTTATATTTTAATTTGTATCTATTTACATTTTAATTGTAACTTTAATAATCTTTAGGACACTTCTATATTTGTATCTTGAAATGTGGAACAAAATGTGTATTTAATTTTGTTGATATTAGTCTTATATTCCTCCTGATACATACTGGGAATTCAGAATTCAACCCCCTTTTTTTTAATTTCATCTGGGAAATTCAAATGATGCTTGTTATGTGAATATTTATTCAAGTATTCACAAGCTCATCCAAAAAATGCATTTGATAGAATATAACGATCAAACTGGAACTTAGCATGACACAAACTTCCATTAGCATGCCAAACCTCAATAAGAGTGAAGTTGAAGCATTCTGTTCATATGTCATGCCAGAAAAATACCACATATCATCAGTACAGTTTTTTCAATTACTTGTAGAGAACGTCTCCTCCTTTTGACTTCTTTCTATATACTGAAACTCAAGTGAACAGGTTTAGTAAGATGGGGATTTGTTTTGCTAACTGCTGAAAAACTCATGAGATAGAGAAGAGATATTTAATTCATTACTCTTACAGTCTGCCTGCCAGCTGATTACAGCCAGGCACAGCTTAGAACAGTTCTGAGGCCGCTCTATTGTTTAAGAAAAAAGCTCTAGGCTGACCCAAGAAACAAAAAAACCAGAAAAACAGATTTGGTTCACACTGATGGTCTAAGGTATACTCCATACAGCTGAGAAGTTAACTTGTACCTTAAGCACATTGGTTATATCAGTGTTATAGTAACAGACAAGCATCTAACTCTTCTGCATACCAAAAGACAGTTGCAGAACATTTCAAATTCCTTCAGGCCATTGAACTCAGATTTCAATGATGGCTGCAAATTCAAAAGACCTATTCTGCACTCAGGAATACATATGAATACATAGAGAAATTTTAACTCACATGTGCAAGGATTGAGTCCTACTGAAATGTCCATGTACGTAAATTTATCTCCTTTTATATAAATATCCAAAAAAAGTTCAATACATGTGACTCACTTCTGCGTCTTGATTAAGATCTTACAATGGTGATCTACCTTTTCGGGATGATAATTGATCCCCAACTGTGATGCTGATATTCCAGGTACTGAAGGATATAGAGGAGTATGAGACAAAATGATTTAACCCCTGTTAGAATTCAGCTACTAATGATTAGATACCATTCCTCTTTAAAACAATTTTCTCTGTGGATATCTGCTGTAGAAACCTTCTGGAAAGTAGAAATAGAAATAAATCAATGTATATCAGCAGGACTACAAGACAGATTTCTGTGTTTATTTCTCATTGTGACACAGGAGTGAATGGTGACCTTACAAGAACATAGACAGATGGATATATATGAATTCCTTGCCTTGGCTGCCAATGAATAATGGCAGGGAACAGCAATCTAAAACTTCATCCACAAAAAAATGAAAGGCTGAATGTTATTTATACAAGTGAAAAATAAATCGATATGAAATTTTAAATCTTTCCTGTCTTATTTTTAAAGGAATATATCCTATTTACAGAAGGTCACAGAGGAAAATTAGACTGCACTAATTTTTATTTTTAAATAGCTCTTAAATTCCAGAAGGAATTGCAGCAGTGAAATGGGTATTTAATCAACAGCAGTACAGTGCATTTCAAAGAAGTACTTACTGTCCACAGACAGGGAAAGGTTGGAGGAGATTTTGGGCAGCATGAATAATTTTGTCCATGCTTCCACTCATCTTCTTTTAGACTTACACTCTAAGATCAAAAAAAAAAAAACCAACCAAAAAAAAAGCTACATAAGCACCATCCAGAAAGTCATTTCACTGTAATGTGTATCAATTTTCTCAGCAGAGCTCTAACAGAATATTTCATTGAACAATAGCTTTAAGAAGTAGTTTTTTAAAGCAACACTTCTCATAAATGATGTGGTTCTAGTGGAAGAAAAAAGCTTGACTAGGCTGAAATGTATACCTCTCAATACGCATTAAATAAAGTGCTTTTTTTTTTGTCTTTTTTGTTTTTTCTTTTCTCTTTCCCCAGAGGAAAGTATTCTCTAATCTGTTCCAGGTTTAAAGTTGGGTCTTGTTCAGATTAGTAATTAAACTTTTAAAAATAACATTTTGATTTTCACCGTGCTTAACCAAATTACAGAACAGATAAAGATTAAAGACTGTACTCTGACCACCTGTTATGACTCTTACATACACTGGACCTAGGCACTGCAGTTGCTTCTCTCCATTAACCGTACAGAAGGTATGGCTGAGTTGAAAGAAAACAGGACAAATTAGTCATCAGTGTCTTGACCTTAGAATCTATAGTGGATGCTTAAGCCTGCCTTATATTCCCTCGCAGGTAGTTTGAATACAATCTTAATAACTACTGTCATTTTATGTTGCAGGTACAGCTCATGTTAAATGTACTCCATGGTTCAAGGTCAATTTTTCATGTTACTACTTGAAGAGTTCTGACATGGAATTCTATTCCCTCTAATGTAAATGAGTTTTGCCATCAAATTAAATGGAGCTAGGAGGTCACCCCAGGTAGAGAGGTCCATCACAAACAGATATTAAAACTGTTTATCTAAACATTTTTAAGGATTTGTTTATCCAAATGTTGCTCTGACACAGAGTGATTGTGTTAACCACCAGAAAAGATGTCGGAGTATTTTTCACCTTCTCTTTCTGAAAATCTGTAGTTCTTTAAACAAAAATGATGTTACAAAATGAAACATATGGCATGCTCTTAAAAGTTATATTAGAATTTCTCTGTCAAACTTTATGAGTCACTTCAATATAATCCTGTATTTAACACTGAAATAATTTGAAATAGATTGCAGTGTAATGAAGAACCATACAGGTACTAGAAAATCAAACATAATCATCAGTGATTTTGTTCCCAGTTAGCACTGAGGTCTTGATTCTCCTTTCCCTTTGCAAGTCATAGGAGATCAAACATAAGAAAGATGAAGGGCCAAAGGTAAAAAATAGTGACTTTCCTGGCATGATCCTTTTTCCTTTTATCTGGAAAGACTCTTTCCATGTTAGCTGGCCTCACTTTGGAAAACAGGATTCTCATATCTGGAGTAAGCATCTCAGAGAGAACAGATTAGTTTTTTGTATTTCCTTACTGACAATATCTACATGAATTCCATCTGCAGTTCAGCCTGTGTTAAGCACTTCAGGTTTCTAATTTCAAGCAGCCAAGTGATAAAAATAGACTAGAACCTGATAATAATTGTGCTTGTTACCTGGGATAGAGAGAAGTACAACTAACAGTAACAGAGGCAAGAAATATTTCCTTCCTTCGTTCTTACCTGGGTATTATACAGATTTTTATAACAGCTGTGCCATGATACTCCAAACTTTTGTCTTAGACTACATATTGAACCTTTGTTCCAATTTAACGGCTGAAATTTTGCAAGCTAGTCTTATGCTGGTCATTTTGATTTAATATTGTCCTTTGTAATTCTTGGAATCCAAAGTATATAATCCGTATAGCTATCACTGAACTTTGAGCTCTGATAAAGTTTTAAATTCTATTTTGATTTTCCAAAAACCTATGATGTAATAGCCAAATTTTGTATGGAAAGAATATGCCACACAAATATTAATTTATGGAATTTCCTTTCCTAGTTACAAGACTTTTTTTTGCATTATGTCATCACCAGTTTTTTTTTTAAAGGAAATATTTCTAAAAATTAATTATTTGAGACTGACAAACTGTTCTCTCAACCTATAGTCTTAATTGCCAGTCAGGCTGTTTACTTATTTGTTTTATTCTTTTTGCAGGAAGGCTTTCTTCTGCTGTCTGGCACAACCTTGGACATATGGAATACAAGTACTTTCATGGCACCGCTTCAAACAGTAAAATGAGCAGATTGTTTACTGTTATTCATACTGACTTTACAAAAACCAGTTACCCTGTGCTTTGTCTTCTTTGCCCTCACATATTTCCAAAAGAACACTTTCAAGTTTTTTGAACTGTGATAAGCTTAGGGAAAATATCCATTGACAACCATGCATACAGCTGGAATGGTTTCTGATGGCTTTGTAGGAGTGGAGACTAGAAAGTTTCCTTTCTCATATGTGTTTATTTTCTATTGCAGTGAATTTACTGATAATTCTCTGGATGACAGTACTTACAAATATTCAAATGAATATTACAAAGCTGTCCTTCAAAAGAGGACAATAGTAAATTTTTGGGAGCCAAGCCTTACATTAATATACATGGTGGCTGACAGTGAAAATGTTTCCCCTCCTGAAAGGAAAAAAGCAATCTTGACAGTATATTTAAAATGAAATTAGACGGCCATAAATTGTTGGTGTTACTTTGTTTAACATTTTTTGAAGATGGATATTATAAGTAAAACTACACTTTTAACTTTCAAACTTAGATCCTCAGTGGCTTTTTTTAAATCATGTGAGTAGGTAAAACCATACATATCTATGATATGCTGAAATCCATTGAAAAATTGCAATATCTATAAAAAAAAAGATTTGAAAACCTAAAAATCCATTCTTAATAAAACAAGGTCATTAGATACTAATCCTGTTAAAGCACAAGGAGCACACACGGTTTCCAAATTTGTTATCCTGGCTCAGCGTAACTGAAAGATCTCAAGTTGCCTGATATGGGCAATAATGAATTTCACTGGTTAAGTCTGATCTTTAGGCCCATGTAGAAGGAAATAATCTTAAGAGATTTTTAGAAAAATGGGTTATATGTCTTTAATGTTGTATGCCTTGATTGACCTTGTGGTAAATCTGTGTGCTGAAACTCACAAATTTGGTTTAAATGGGCTGAACCCAGGTTGCTTTTTTTAATTCCAGCCTGCATGGAACACTTAACCACACTATTTATCTTGGGTGACTGACACATACACTCTGGTTAATGTTGCAATAATAGTTTAAAACATATCCCTGATATTTTTCCCTCTGCTTTTCAATTGATGACCTCAACAGCTGACTTGACAGAAGTGCTGCATACTGTTCACATCATAGAAAAGTCCAGTGTTTTAGTATAAACCTGACTTCACCCAGAGAAACTACTACATTGTACCTCTCTCTCCTAGTAAATATGCTTGAGGATAGACTCTTCAACTCATAGGTGGTTTCTTTTTTTCACATACTGTTTGTCCAAATTTTGCAGTTCTATCACTTAAACTCTTCATTGTTTGAGCAGAAATTCAACTTCTCAAACTTCCAAACATTTCAGCACCACATCAGGTAACTACCAAGAATTTAGCATAATAGAAAATTGGCTAAAAACATAAATCTGTGTGTTAAATCCCAAATAGCCCCTAAATATTAATCTTCATTAATTGGTCACTAAGCACACAGAGTCATATTTAAATTACATATATGTAACTCTCCATGTTTTTGAAAGTTAAGACGTTGAGATGACTGGTTATGATTAATCAGATGAATTTACAATCATGAAAGCACTATCTTAAATGTAAGAGCTACCGAGCCTTCCCAGGGACTGCCATCTTCTATTTCAGATGTTTCTCAAATTATAACTAAACTGTCCTATGCTAATCTGATAATACATACAACTGAAATCCATATTTGTTACCCACTGATTTTGTTCTTTCATTTCAACTAAAGAAGTAGATTGTATCTGCTCAAGATAATCTGTAGCTCATTAATAGTTTGTTTCTTTGTTCTAACAATAAGTAATTAATTTATTTTTTTTACTGTTAAGTAGAGATTTCTCTTGTAGTGACACCAAAGCCTGTCTGTACCACGTGGATCTGAGAGCAGCCCATGGCTCACTGTCACTGCAGCTCAGGAATGGTGACCCTAGTGAGACCTTTGAGAACTTTTGTGTGGGTACTGAATTGAATACAGTTTTTTTGCGTGGCACCCAAGTAGAAGGCGAAACCTGTAAGTTCCTCTGCCTAGCAGCTTCTGCAGTAGTTCTGTCTTAGCTTGCACACCATGCCACACTTGGCTGCATAGACACAACTTAGGAGAAATGGTCTTCATGTTAATGTGACCACAGTAACATCTCAGACAACATACATACATTAAAAGTGCCCACCAATCAATGCTAAGCACCTGAAATAAAATCAGGAGTCAAAAGAGAAGTTTCCATGCAGATTAAACCCTGAAACTTGAAAACAGGAGTCTCATCACCAGTGTCCCATCTTAAAAAATTTCTTCATTATTTGCAATCTAAATCTACCCTCTTTCAGTTTAAAATCATTGTGCCTTGTCCTATCACTACAAGCCTTGATAAAAAGTCTCTTTTTATCTTTCTTATAAACCCCCTTTAAGTATTGAAAGACCTCAATAAGATCTCCCAGAGCCTTCTCTTCTCTAGGCTGAACAACCTCAACTCTGTCAGCCTTTCTTCATGAGATGTTGCAATAGCATGAAAAGTGCAAAATTTCTGTGTTATCTGCAAATAAAATGTTGAGGGAGACAAGCAAAGACAGAGTAAGACATACCATTCATAGTACTGAAACATTTCTTCTGACAGACAAAGAAAATGTAATTTTGAGTTTCAGCATCAATGCTGAAATAGTCTCTGCAATAGAAAGCAAACTGCCACTGTTTCCTTCTGTCCCTTTTATTCACAAATTACATGAACAAGATGCTTACAAGATGCTTACAGAAGAATGTAAGCTGTTGTTTACCCGAGTCCACTCAGAACATTCTTCTCACACTTGCTCTTATTGTAAATTTCTTACTGTGGCAGTCTCACTGGTAAGAACCACTCTGTTTTAGAAATAGCCTGAGGCGAGCTTCTCTGGTAATACAGTGAATTTCACAGCTGCTTATAACGAAGCAATGAGCATCACTAGAGTCTATGCTGTCCTTGTATTTAAATTGGAAAATGTTACCATCACCTTTTGTCCTGGAAATCAAATTACAACCATGACCTTTAATAAGATGCTCAGAGAAAGCATTGGTAAATACACAGCTTATGTTTCAGGAGATCACAACTGGTCACCATTTGGAAGTTGATCCAGGCTGGTAGTCATTTTAAGTCATTCTCTGTGATGGCAAGTTGACGATTTCAGCTCTGTTGGACACCTTCTTTGACTGGAAGACTGATACTAAGCTTAGAATTAACAGATAATTTCAGCTGAGACAAACCAAAATACACTACATGCTCTTTTTCACTTAAAGTGCTTTTGAAGTAGGATGTGGACATAATGGTAGATGAACATGACTCAAATCACATCATCAGGAATTTCTCCCTTATCTATATCCCTTTTTGCTCAGTAATCCAGTATTTATTTATTATTTTTATACTTTGTTAATAGGAAAGAGGAAAAAATCATAGAAAATCTGAGAAAATGAAAGAATTCAGTCCAAAAAGAAGTGAGAGAGAAAGAGAAAATGGAGGGTAATCAGAGGGAAAACTTCCAATTTACAGAAGGCTTTCAATACCTTCCACTCTGTCTTACATCATTAAATTTATGTAAGCTTTTCTTATATACCCAAGAAATTGATGACCTTGCTGTCAATAAAATCTTTGCTTGCTAGGTAATATGATCTGACTTTCGTAAATCAGGATTATCTTGCGATCCTCCAAGTGCACCTTCAATGACTCTCAGTCTGCAGTACAATGTATCACTTACTAGATTTTAAATCATATTATACAATTGCCAAGTACAAAATACTCTACAATTATTATTTATTTTTACTCTTTAGGAGGAATAGACATGATATTGCCATTGGAGCTATGAAAACATGGAATTCCACATCTCATGAAATTTTCATAATATAACAAAAAAAATCAATTTTGATCTCCTGTGTGAGCTGAAGTGTGGGACAGCAGTTCAAGACCACCTTACTTCCTTTCTACAGAAGATCACTATGTGACAAGAAAAGTAATTTATATGCAAAAATAAAACTGAAGTTTGTGTTTGCCAGAGAAGCCTTTTTGGTTTATAGGATAATGTCTTCAAATAATGTATTTGTATAACAGTTGTATGTGTATGCATCTTGGTCATGGGTATCTTGCTGTTGACTGCAACAAGAGCCAGCCTGACAATGCTGGGTCAGATTCTGATTCCACTGCTCCATCCCATCTCTGTCTGGTCCTGCCTAATCTGTGAGGGGCCGGGACAACTTGATACAAAACTGTTTCCTCCACTAACACCTGCTATTACACCTGCAGGAAAAGTAATCCTCTCCCTTGAAAATATAAGATAATGTAAAAGTAACACTGCCTTCCTCCCAACCATATTTGCAAAGATATTTTAATAGAATGTCTTAATTAATTGTTCCAAAATTATATTCTGTACGTTATGGGCAATAAGTAAATTAAAACAGAAGTTTCAGATAATTCTTTTTAATGGCCTAAAGCATAATGCAGATAGAAAGAGAAGCCCATGGGAGCTCCATGAAGAAAGCCTAGCCTTATCATCTCTTCTGTCAGCACTGTTATGGCATGGGAAGAGGCATGACCAAAGCTTGTTAATCACTTGCAATTACCAGCCTGAAGAGATCTCTCCAAGGGATGGTACAACTCCAAGAGAGTTGTGGCTGCTGTACTTTTCCCAGAATGAAGGAAAAGGAAAAACACTTTTTAGCTAAGGTACAATTAGGAAGCTGGTCAACAAGCAGGATTTAACTTTTTTTTCCTTTTTTTTTTCTTTTTTGATGTAATACTTTTTTTATTCTAACTGCAAGGGAATTTAATTTGATTATTTTTTTGTTGGCATACTTATTGTAATAATTTTTTGCCTTTTGGAATGATACCTTTAAAATGAAGAATATCTTATTTACAGAAAAAGCGGACTGTGAAAACCCAATATAAATTCTTTCTATAGGATTTCCAGTTAAGACATGGTCCCTCACAGCCACATCTGTTCAACAGCTTGTCTATTTTATGCATTTATTATTGATATTATGAAAGCTTTAGTATATTTGTTAGCAACACATGGCAAGGGATATTACAAGTTTTTGGTATAACTAAATGTGTATAGTAGGGTATCAATATTCTGTCCATGACCAGGACCTGTTCATTGCCTTTTAGCTTTCACTATAGTCATTTAGGTAGGTTCTTGTTTTAAAAAAATCCTTATGTGTCCTGGTTTCAGCTGGGATAGAGTTAATATTTTTTTTCTAGTGGTTGCTGTGTTTCAGATTTGGTATGAAAGGAATGTCAATACTGCATATTTTTTTAGTTGTTTCCAGGTGGTGTTTATATTTTTCAAGGACTTTTTTCAGCTTCTCATAGAAGCTGGTAAGGAGCCTAGACAGAATGAAGGAATGGACAATGGAATATTCCATACTATAGACGTTCCAGTCAGTATGTGAATGGGATTAGCTGGGGGTACTTCCGATCACTGCTTGGGATGGTGCCAATTCACCAATTCACTGGGTGGTGGGAGTGGCTTGTGCCTTGTATATTCTTTTACCATTATTATTATTATTGTTGTTGTTGTTGTTCTTGTGTTATTTTTCCTCTTTTGATATTGTTCTATTAAACTGTCTTTATCTTGACCCATGAGTTTTTTTCCCTTTCCCCTCCTTTTCTCCCTCTTCTCCCTGCTCTTCTGGGGGAAGAGGGAGAACTGCACAAGTGGCTGCATGGTCCTAGCTGCTGGCTGGGGTTAAGCCACGACGTTATGTTACCATACAGCCTATGCAGTCTCTTTATGTTTTTCATAGGAACAACACAGAACTGCTGGGTCACTCATATGGAACGCATTAAGAATCAAGGTCACAGATAGCAAGAGCAGGAGAGAAAATTGCTGGGCAAAAAGTTTCTAGTTTAGAAGTTTTTATTTCTCTGCACATGAACTGCAGAAAAAAAAGATGGTCTTCATACTAAACTGGACAATAGTGTTTTCCAGTGGCATCCTCAAGCAGGAGGTATGTGTAATAGAAAGAAAGTACAGGTTATAGTCCTTTCTGGTGGCTTTTCTTGAAGCTGAAGAGTGGTCTCAGATCCTATTACATCTTAGGGACTTTTTGCTGCAAATCCAATTGCTGTCTCTCTTCTAACCCTGGAGGACCACTTGCAACACTTACCTGTGCATTTCTTAATTGAATTGAGGGGTTTTTTAGACAGGTTGTGAACGCTTCCTGATTTGTACCAATTGCACATCTGTCTTCTTTTCATTGCAATCATGTAGCTGCACTTGTTATTTTCAGGAAAAGTGGAAATAAGACTTCATCAACTAATGAAAAAATAGGCAGGCATATTCTAACTAGTTAAACTTAGTTTTTAGTAAATATAGTTTCTTATTGTTATAAAGATTGATAGAAAATTAGAGTCCAGCTGTGTGACTTTTTCTGAAATAACAACTATTAACATCGAGGATTTTGGAAATGTAATAATATTTCTTAATTATTAGATGTGATTTTACTCAGGCAATCTGAAAACATATCTCTTCTTGACTCATATTTAAAAGAAGTCTGTATGGGAATAGTAATTAAATGATAAAAATATTTTCAAAAAGATGGAGCAACCAATAGTTTTCTTGGAGCTGCAGAAACAAGAATGTGTGCATTTGAGGAAGTTTCCCAGGTTCTCAGATTTTCTTCTATTTGGACAATTAGAGATAATTTAAGTTGTATCTAAGATTTGCTACTAATTGCAATAGGGAAGAGTTCTTATTTATGATATTAACATACCTCAAGAATTAGACCTAAGCCCCACATACGCTACTGTCACTGTGTGATTTCCTGGGAGTACAGAGCATCCTTAAGAAGAAGTCAGTTATATCGCTTTTCTTTGTAAGGTCTTTTGATAAGACCATGACAGTAGAATATACATTAGATAAATTACAGAAGAGTTCTGGAAACTTAAGAGGCTTTTTATTTGGTTATTTTTATTGCAATGGCTTAGGAACTCCCCTTTACTCCAGTCTCGGGTTCCTGGTTTGACAATGTTGATAGAGGGCACAGCAGATTGAAAAATAGACATTAAATTTGAGCAGAAACTGTTAATCAGTTCTTTCAGGGTTATTTATCTAATAGTAATGTGCATGATGTATACCAGGCATTTGTGCTATAGTCTGTATTTAAAAGCATTTTGGGGTAATGTTGATATTTTATCATGTATCAGTACACTGTAAATGGTCTTTGTCACTTTCTTTTCTTGGACCCTCAAACAAAATAGGTCAATGACTGCATTAACTTCTTATCTATTATTTGTTGAAATCTGTGTCCTTGATTTCTTTTTCCTCTTTTTGCAACTGTTATTTCTTTAACTTCAGACTTTCTAAAGCACTCTTGGGATTAAGAGATTTTTTTTGTAAGATTTATTAGTTAATAAATATATTTTGAAACTGTGTTGGTGTTCTTCCCCCCCCTAGCTGTTATCTTTTGTTTTATCCCTTGAATCCCAACCGTAATATAATCTATGAACTTAAAATTCAGTGAACAACTACCATGCAAAGTGAAGTTATCCAAATACAAGTTTATGAAATAATTCAGTACTCACATATTCATCTGGATTGATTTCTTATCAACATCTATTGACTTTGGTTCTTTTTTCCACTTCACTAGTCATCCTGGTGACAATTGTCTAACAGTTACCAGAGTTCTTAGAAGAATACATGTTTTTACAGAACTTAGCATTAAACCACGTTAACAATACTTTGGAAGAATCATGTTCTGAATGTATCATATCTTTCAAATCTTTTTTTCCCAGATCTATTGCCTGGAATGGTATTGAATACACTGGGAAAGTCTACACCGTTGATATCTGAATGGCCCATAGGATGGTCACCCAATGCCTTTCTTTTTGATGTAGACGCAGTAGAGCTCTGTTTGATGACAATCTACAGAGTCCTATACATGGGTAGTCGTCTCCAAATATGACGTGGATGTGTTGGAGTGGGTCCAGAGGAGGGCCACAAAGATGATCAGAGTATTAGAGTACCTCTGCTATGAGAACAGGCTGAGACAGTTGGGGTTGTTCAGCCTGGAGAAGAGAAGGCTCCAGGGAGACCTTATAGCAGTCTTCCAGTATCTGAAAGGGGCCTACAAGAAATTTGGAGAGGGACTTTTTACAAGTGCATGTAGTGATAGGGTGAGGGGTAAAGGCTTCAAACTAGAAGAGGGTAGATTTAGGTTAGATATTAGGAAGAAATTCTTTCCTGTGAGGGTAGTGAGGCACTGGAACAGGTTGCCGAGGGAAGCTGTGGATGCCCCATCCCTGGAAGTGTTCAAGGCCAGATTGGATGAGGCTTTGAGCAATCTGGTCTAGCAGGAGGTGTCCTTGCCCATGGCAAGGTGTTTGGAACTAGATGATCTTTAAGGTCCCTTCCAGCCTAAACCATTCTATGATTCCATGATAATACAGGGCTGTTTTAGTTACTTCTGAGCAGTGCTTACACAGTGTCAAGGCCTTTTCTGCTTCTCACAACACCCCACCAGCGAGCAGGCTCAGAGTGCACAAGAAGTTGGGAGGGAACACAGCAGGGACAGCTGACCCCAACTGTCCGAAGGGTTATTCCATACCATATGATGACCTGCTCAGCATATAAAGCTGGGAGAAGAAGAAGGAAGGGGGGGTTGTTTGGAGTGATGGCGTTTTGTCTTCCCAAGTAGCTGTTATATGTGATGGAGCCCTGCTTTTCTGGAGATGGCTGAACACCTGCCTGCTGACGGGAAGCAGTGAATGAATTTCTTGTTTTGCTTTGCTTGCATGCATAACTTTAGCTTTACCCATTAAACTGTCTTTATCTCAACCCAAAGTTTTCTCACTTTTACTCTTCTGATTCCCTCCCCCATCCCACTGGGGGTGGGGGGAAATGAGTGAGCAGCTGCGTGGTGCTTACTTGCCGGCCAGGATTAAACCACGGTAATGATCAAGCCAATGGTTTCCAGCACATTTATACAACAGGCACTTTCATTTTGTTGTTTAAACTATAATCAGACTTTAAATGATTAAAGCATGGAGCAAAGATGATAGATGTATTCTGTGCTTGTCAATCAATTTATCCTGATTTGTAATAGCTACTAGCCAGATTAAATAAAACTCTGGCTCTTGCATTGTGGAAACTGGCACAAGGTTGAACAAACTCACTCCACCTCCAAGCCCCATCAACATTCTGGACTTAGCATGAGCTTCCACAATGCAGAAACCAGATGAAGTTTTTGTTGAAACTGGCCTGGAGATATTATCTTTATTAGATTTGTTGCAATCATACTGTTATCATTTCATAAATTCTGTAGCTAACAATAGAAGCCTAATTTTTTTGCAGTTTCCTATTATATAGAAATCCTCAAACTCCTGAGCAATGATTTATCCCCATTGACATTCAGACCCAGGATTGAACTGTTTTGGAACTTTTAAAATAGACTTTCTGCTTTATTTTCTTTTTTTAAATCACTTGCTTATGTGTCTTGTGTATTGGTTATATAATACCAGTCTTTTTATACAATCTTTTTTTTTTTTTTAGTAAATCGCTAACATCTCATTTTTCTCTAGAAAGTGAATTAATTCAGGAATCTAGCTTTCAAGTCCCTGTCCAATAAAATATGCACGTGAATTACAACATAATGAGGCAAAAAATTATTAAATGACCAGAGAGACAATTCAGAAGAGAAAGCAGAATGAATGTCTTTGACTACATGACTTTTTGGAATAAAATCTACAGGTCACTATTAAATAAAAATGAATTCTGAGACAAATGAATCACAAATGTGCCAGGAAATTTTCTGTGAGCATCAGCACTGGGAATGTAGAGTTAGAATTGCATAGCTGCAGAAGAGAGATACCTCAGGTTTCATTTCCTAAAATATTTCCCTGAAAAGGCAAAAGCAATTTCTGTTTGTATTATTATAATATTATTAAAAAAACCTGACATGCTTAGGCAATAACATTTGTGAGTAACAGAAAATGTCATGTTATTGTTCAGTTATTATAGAGAGAGATGGAGGAAAAAAAAGTAAATCCATTCTAACACACATCAACTTCAAAGGACATTGTTTGTCTCAGCTGAAACACCTTAGGTACTACTTGCCAGCTAGAGTCTGTCCCGTAGGAAGGATGCTACTAGTCACTGGCTAATGAATGTCTCTAATGAAATCTTTAAAATTTTCTGCAAATGGAGAAATGCCATCTAGGAAAAGCAGGCGTTGAGAGTAATAGCTCTGTTTCTATTCTTCCAAGCCACTAATTGCCATGGACTGTGGTGTTCACTTTCAGATTAAAGCATATAAAAATATTTGTTCATATGTGAACATCTGTATGTGAAGTATCAGAGTTTCTGATATAGTCAAGAAAGATTTAGTCAGTGCAGCCGATAGACCCTGCAGAATGACCACGCTAACAGAAGAAACTTGCTACACGGTTACACCAATGACCCACCTGTCCCAGTGCTCTGTCTTTGTTGGTAGCACTAGTGCAGGCTAACAGGGGAGTGTGGCACACCCTGGAGCATAGGAGCCTGGGGCTTTTTGCTTGAAGTCCGTTGCTCTCCTATTCCCCTATAATTCACTAGTTTTGTATTAGGGTTACTAGAGGGTACATCCCTGTCTATTCTTTCGGTATCTGCTGTTGGCCATGTTGTCCGTGAAGTCACCCAATGGAAGTCAGTAGATGCAAGAGTCACCCTGAGATAAATAGTTCAATTCAGCTGCCACCACCCAGGCTCTAGGGCCACTTGACATGTCCTAAAATATCACCTTTTCTTCTCCTGCTGCTCCAGCCAGCGTTGGTCTCCTGTGGGTCCTCTGTCAGGTCTAATCCCGCGTGGAGGCTTCACAGAGCCTATGATCATCTTAAATAACATCAAACACCTCTGAGATCAGTTTTCCATATATAGGTCCTAAGGTAATCTGCCCTGCTTCTAATGCCACTCTAAGACAATCTTCCAGGGACCCTCTGCTGTACCTGTCACCCTTTTGCAGATTTCTCACATGCTTTAGGGTGTCTCATATCGCACTACACTTATACAACTAATTCCAGCCCCTATTAGACACAGTTAGTGGAGTATACAAAGCAATTCAGTCTATCCTGAAGTATATATTTACCAACTTATCAGCTGGATGGTTCACTGGGTTACATTGATCATACTGATAAGGTCTTTAGTGAACAGTGAGAGCTTAAGAATCTGGCTCAAGCATAGGCACATCTATGCAGACATCCACATTTAGCTGTCACAATTTCAGACTCACTCATATCCTGACAAATATAGTCTTCCCTCAAATACAACAGCTCTGTAACATGGCTGTAAAATAACGTTTTTTTCCTTGTGCTCTTAGTTGTCAGAGATAATCAAAAAGTGTGAATTTACAAATTTGTGGGATATCAGGTACATGAACATGTACTGAAATAATCCTGAAACTGAGTGAAAGTTCATACTACAGCAATTTTTTCCATTGGTTTATGTTTCCAGTAAAAATTTTTCAGATGACAAAATACAGAAAATATAAAAAGAATATTACACTGCAACTATGCAAATTATTTCTTTTAAGTCATTTTATCATTAAACAGAGTCTGTCTGCTAGGTTCAATTTCTGCATGGGAACTGCAGTTCTTATTAATAAGTGTTCTCTTCTTTTATAAAATTGGCTTCTTGGCTGGATTATATTTCCCTCCTATACTTACAGCCACGTGATTACCAAAATACCACAGGCCATTCTGTCAGAAAAAAAAGATTGCTGTGTCACACAACATGTAGTCTAATTAAGGAGCCTGTTCTTCAGGAGAAAATGAGAGTTTGGTCTATGATTACTATGTTGTAATAAGACACAAGAGGGAAATGAAATTCATTTTTGAACCAATGTTTTTGAGGCCATAGAACTCTCAAAAATATTTTGATTTCATGTCTACCCAATTTAAAACTAAAGGTAGAAGGGAAAAAACACCAATAAAGCAGCAGAGCTTCCCCC